>VXBI01012382.1:4095-26979 GCA_013397375.1 Toxostoma redivivum | reverse complement strand
CCATCCAAAAGACCTGGTTTTCCTATGCCTTTCCTTAGCTAGAGGCAGGGCCCCTCTAGCTCTGGTCATTATTTCCTTCCCAGGCATACATAGTGGAGGTTCCTTCAAGGGGATCTGACAGATCATCCTCCCTTTTGTAATACTTTGCATGTTGGTTACAGGAGGCTGAGGCTACCTTCACTTTAGAAGAATGCCCTCGGTTAGTGTTTTTCTCCCTGAGTTGATGCACCCATGCTACCAGGACAGAAGTGGGTTTTCCATCTCACCTTCTCATGTCTTCCCCGTGGTCACCAGAAAAAAACCACAGGTTAGCTCATTGGGTGTACCCTCTCTCCCTTGCTGGGGGATGTTGGGCTCTAACTTGGGGATCTGTGACTTGCACTGGTGCTGCGTGGGAATTGTTCCTCCTCACCTCCTCCCTCACCTCCTCTTGGAGACACTTAATTACAGCAGAGACATGGGCTTGCATTGGGCCATTGATCATACTGCTAAAAACCTTAAGCTTGTTAGCAACAGAACTTACTGTTTTTCCACTATTATCAGCATTAAATGTTGCAATAAACGTGGCATATTGAGCTGGCCCTAGGTTTGCCAGGTTTCACTGGCAAACTGGTTTCATCATGTGCACCTGACCTTGTCAGGGTCATTGTCATGCTGTCCATCACTCCCAAAGAGCACCTTCAGTACTCCCACTTCTCTCAGCTGTTGGATTCTTTCCTCAAGGGTCTTCCAAGGCATTCTATGGTGGTACTCCTGCATTCTCTCTCTGTGAATAAACCTTACACTTATTGAAAGCCATTCGCAGAGGGAAAAGAGGCCTGGCTTTCTTATGAATACCTGGTCTACACCTGAGTCTTGGGTCAAGGACCTTAAATTCCTTGCCTCAGAACCATCCAGTTGCACACCTGTACCCATGAGATCCCAGACCTGCAGTAATCAGGTTGTAAAAGCCTCACGGCCCCGTCGTACAATGTCTTTCTACAGATTATGGAGACTCTTATATGACAGGGACTTGGTGATAAACTCAACCTCTGGTTCCCCTGCTGGTTGTGAGGGTCCTCCTTCCTTACTCTAATTATCTAGGTGCCTCGTTTTTATCTTAGACTTCCTAGTTTCCACAGGGGCAACTGCTGCTGGCTGTGAATGCCCTTGCAGTTCAGCTGGAACCTGGACAAATGTAACATCTGTGGGTCCCACTGCTGCACCATCAGGTCCTCCCTCTTTAAGGTAGAGGGAGGATTTCTCACTAGCTGGGGAGAGGTACTCCTTCATCATCTGGCTCATCTCATGTATCTCCTTCGCTAGAACCCCCACGCACTCTGGGAGGTCCCTTTCTGGGGTTGGTTGTGGGGCAAGGTCAGGCCCTGGGGCAGGGTCAGGCTCTGGGGTAACATCTGGAACAGGGCCAGGCTCTCGGGCAGCATCACTGTTTCCTCGGGTAGGTACCAGGGTTGCTATTCAAGTCAATCTGCTCTTATCTCTGAATGTTAGATAGAAGAGGTTGAACAGGGATATCAGCAACAACAACCACAGTATAATATCATTAACATTTAGAGTGGATTTGAACCCCTTGAAGACTGGTGGGGTGGACTTCAAAAACTGGGTGATGGGTTGGGAGAAAATTTCACCTGCTGTCACTTCCTCACAGTAAGTACCATTATTGAAGTAAGACCAAAAACACACACTTACAGTGCTCTGAATCCATGTGGCCATCTTCCAGAGAAAATTAAAAATCCATGAATTCCTCAGCTGATCAACCCACAAAATGAACTGGATGATAGCCACAGTAACCTTGGTTATGAGACTCATGTTCAAAAAAGGGCTTGCAAATGGGAGAGATATAGTAGTGACCACATGGAGGCCAAACCAGGGTAAGCTGGACAACATAACTCTACCTAACACAAGCTTAGGAAATTCAAAAACTGTTAGTCCTTTTTTCACCCCTCTTTCAGTGCCCTCAGGCAATGCCCTACAGTCCAGGTGCCAAAATCTGTTTGTTGGTTTGAAAGACAGGTATTTGCTAAAAAGACAGGGTTTTTTTGTTTTTTTGTTTTTTTAAAAGAAGAGTATAATCTTCCCCCCTCCCTTCACTATGCTATGATTTTGAAATTATAGGACTTTTAGGTGAAGATATGGGGGTAGGAATAATAGTTCTTTACTAATATATTTAACAAGGCAAACGAAAGAAACAACACCTATAAAAATTGACATTAAAAAACAGAACAGTATAACTCAGTTCTAGTCTTTTTTGANACGAAAGAAACAACACCTATAAAAATTGACATTAAAACAGAACAGTATAACTCAGTTCTAGTCTTTTTTGACTGCAGACTCCCTCTCCCTGTGCTCAGTTCCTGGTGCTGTAGGCAGGGCAGGTCCCGCGCAGGTGAAGATGGCTGGGGTGATGGCGGCCCAGGTGTGAGAGGGATGAAAGAGGGACTCCCCCCGCCTTCCTGGGCTCAGTCGTGGTGTTCGGCAGAGTGCCTGGAGGTAGTAGGATGAAGCAGGAAGGCAGCAGTGTGATGTCTGACTGCAGGGAACGTGGCTCCCAGTGTTGGGATTGCGGGAAGGATGGTAGGTAGAAACACCAGCTGCCTTCCTCTGACTCCACGAGTGAGCAAGAGCAAGAGAACAGATCCTTGTCCCACCTTTCCTTTTCCGGTGTTCCCCTTTTCTTCCCCCACCCCCTTCAAGAGAAACTGTTACTAGGGAGGGTGTAGCCAAAATTACTTAGCATAACAATGGGGAAATTCCACAGAAAGGAAAGGGGAAAAATTAAACCCCCAACAAAGATTCAAGTCAAGACCTTGAACTGACATATGAAACTACCTTTTGAGATAAGCCCCAGCTGTGAACTTCCATCATCTCCTTCCCAAAGTTTTCAGTATTTAGAGGATAATAGATAAGCAGGATATCGAGGATAGCATCTAACTGATATAAAAGATTCATATTACAGAGATCTGAATTGCTATGGGGACAAAGTTGTTTCTGGATAACAGATCTAGAGAGCTCTCCAGAGAAGATGTCAGCAAAGAAAAGGTATGTGAATGTAAGACCAGATATCCACATGGAAGTGAGAAGTCAATCAAGTGTTGATAACATCCACTGCATTTATAACAGCCACTACAGTTTGTTGATTGAATTGATGTGATGATTTTTTTTCTTGTAAATTAAGAATAATCTAAAGGAATGTCTTCTAAGATGGGTGTCTCACTTTCCCTCACTTGGTATTTCACCACTCTGCTCACTTCCCTGACCTCCTGTCTCCTCCTCCCAACCCAATTTGGACTGAATTGAAATCCTTTGCCTAATGAAGTGAAACATTTTATTTAACCATTTTGTCTTAACCTCTTTTTTTTTTTTTCCAAAGGAGTTTAATTTCAAAATGTTTCTTTTTTTTTCATGTTAAAAAAGCTGAATAAAAATGCTTCTGGCAAGTTAAACAGTTTGTTTGGAAATAATTGAATTCCCTGGGAGTTTTGGTTCCATCACTCAAAATGTCATTCTTCATGAAGAGCAGCTCCATTAGTCAAGTATGATGCAAGCAAATAGGGATGTTTTCAGAGATACTGTACTGTCAGTATGTCAAAGGCTGTTTTGAATACAGTGCTTGTTAAGAGAGCCCTGTGGGTGGCATTTGTTTTTATGGTGTTTGAGAGCAGTGCCTAAGGAATAGTTGTTGTGCTTGGCCACCCTAAAGGACAAAGTTGCAAACACTTCATGCACCATGGAGTCTGTAGCATGTTGCTAAATGGCAGAAGATTAAGATGCTCTGAGAAAAAAAATGACTACAAATTCAATTAGGAGGGAATGTATTTCAGAGGAAAATAAAGGGTTGAAGGGTGAGGGAGATGGAGGTGAGCGTAGAGAATAAGCAGAATTGGCAGAATCTAAAATAGTAATGAATTAAGATGCTGCATAGCTGGTAAATGGAGATGAACAAATAATCATCATTGAGAAGTTTGATGAAAACCTAAGAAATACAATTTAAAAAACCCCTGCTAAAACAAAGCCAAAAGCCTCAGTCTATTTTGGCTGTCTCTACTGCTATCTAGTTTCTCCCTAGATTTCTTTTCTTAGGATTGGCTTTCTTGAAGTTCAATTTTCCTTTTAATGCTAGTGAAGTAATCCAGTGTGGTCTATGATCTGCCTGCCTCATGGGTTTGGGCAATAGAATCTGTCCTCTTTGCATTGCCTGGCCTAGGACATCAAACAGTGGAGTTGGCCTTCTTGGGGCTTCCTTGCTTGATTTTTTATCCTAATGTAACTACCAGCATTGCTCAGCTTGGAGAAGTGCAGGAGCTCAAGGGAAAACCCTTCAGACAGCCACAGATCCTTTCAATTCACAACCAAGGGTGAAGGTATTAAGAGGATGTGGAAATAGCTTTGGGGTCCTGAGTTCTGTTTCAGGAGATCATTTGGGCTCAGGGTAAAATGAGCCTCTCCACCCTTCCACATTACAGGAGGGAAAGAAGGGAGGAGTAAGAAAAAAGAAAGGACTTGAGTTTCAGAGATCTTAACCAGTTGCTGGGAAACTTTCTGAAAATTATGCTGGGAAAGATAAGTATTCACCTTTTGCCCAATGAGCAAAAGCTTCTGTTCTCTCTCTCTTTTTCCCCTGCCCCCTCATTCCCCCTACTTATTGGGCTATATAAAGTGGATGTAGTTCTCTCTGCTGCATCCTAGCCCTGCCGCTGATGCTCTATTTTGAGAAGCGAGATGAAAAGAAGAGTGGAAAGAAGCTACTATGATTTGGTTCAATTTGCAATTCCTCTTTCCAGCTCAACTGGGGCTCTCCAAACCAGGAATGGGGCCTTCCTTCTCTTTTGTTAATTTTTTATTAGTTTATTTGTGTAGGTGTATGTATGGCTGTAAATAGAAATTTATTTTTTTTTAATTCGATATAAACATACTTATCTTGTAGGTAGTGGCTATCCTGTGACATGAACCAAGCATGAATGGAATTCTGATTAACTTCAGGAAGCTAAGATAACATAATTCTTGATATTTGTTTTCCTTGTAGCAAAGACTGACTACCAAGCACTTATTGTTTATGTGAAGAGTAATACAGGGCATCCTTATAGAGCATGGTACTGCTTCTTTGTCCAGTTTTTATAATGAGAATATCCTACAAGTTAAGTTTCAATAAATGTTGCTTGCATTTAGGAGAGATGTAAGAGTGGTCTTTCACACAGGGATCTGCTGGGTATGTTAAAATTGTCACTTCTGCAGAAGCAATTGTTATTCCCCCATATATTGGCAAAAATAAGTCTCCTCAGCTTTGGACATGGGTAACATCCGGTTTATGTCCTGAACTAATGGCCTGATAAGAGAGAAAGATTCAACGATGTCTTAGTTACCATGCTATTAGTGTTTATCTTAGTATTTAATTCTGATTTATCTTATTTTTGAAAGATAAAATGAGCTTTTTTCATATGTGTGAAGAAAGATACTGTTTCTATCTTAGCCCATGACAATCAAATGTGTTTTTATCTTTACACAAAACATCTTGAATGCTTCAGCTCCAAATACCACATATACTCTTACAATAATCTCCCCATAGGAGCTGTAAAAGCAAGGCATTCTAAAGCAAATACATGTAATATGATAGCCTCTCTGCATTTCAGATACATTTGAATAAGGAAAATCTTTGTAGATGCTGTGAACTTGCTTCATGCATATATATGTATCCTTAGCAAATTTGTTATAGATGTCAGATGCTGAAAAAATTTTCAAATATTTCAGACAACAGCCCATTTAAAGAAATATAAGCAGCATGATTTTTTTGGAGGGAGTTTGAGCTAAATTTGGACCATATCAGTTTACAGGTGATCATAATTTAAGTGATACTTTTACAGTCAGTTTTTGAAAGTTGCTGCCTCAAGCTTCAGCGCATGATGTCATGATTTCTTTAGTACAACAGTAACTGTGGGCATGAGGCTAATAATACGTTTTCAATTAGGGAAACATATTTGTGACTTCTTTTAATCAAAAATGTATTTCTAAATAGTACAGTGTTGTATTTTAAATATCAAAACTGAATACAACTTATTGACTGGGTAGATACTCAAAAGATTGACACTGATCTTACATTAATTGAAGTATACAAACAACCAACTTCTTTCTGGTTTGAGCAAAACTGCGATGCAAGTTTAAGTTTTCCCTCACTGTGGGAAAACAATGAGTGGTGGGTGGTGGATGGTGGCCTTTCAACTGTATATTGTGGATTCATTGTTGAGCCAGTGATGCCTTGAGAGGCTACCTAGAACAGAGGCTAAACAGTGTTAAAGGAATAAAGTAGGTGTTTATTATAAAGGCCTTCAAAGGATACACCTTGGGCAGTACAAGAGCTCGGCCATGGCTCCACCCAAGATGGACGCTGGGTCACAAGTTTTCACACTTTTATAAGTTTCTGTCCATTTATATAATGGGGTTAATTGTCCAAACACAGCTTTGGGTTATGAAGTCCCATACTCCCAGATTGCTCTCCTCAATTCACTGTTTTTACTTTTTGGGCCCGAAGCTGCAACAGTGTCCTTGGTTCTCAGGCTGGAAAAGGATTTTGTCAAACTAAACTGTGAAGAGAACTTGCTAACACTTTATATGAAGTTCAGAGTTATAAACTAATGCAGTACACAATCTGGAAAATATGAAAGCTAAACCTTAAAGCATCACCAGGTCCTGAGGTGTTTTTGGCACCTGCATCTACCTGCATCTCTCATTGACTTAAGAGAGATCAGTAGGTAATACAATAGCTAGCAGTATCAGCTTGTTAGAACTGGGCATAGTTTAGTGAAATATCCTTTGAAATCCCTTTTAAAGGCAGCTGTTTTTTAGAAAGTTTAAAATACCTGTAGATGGCTTGTGACATTCCCATCCATCTTGTGTGTGACCAAAATAAATTAAGAACTGTAAACAAAGCAAGAGCATTCAAATATAATGACTCAATAATATTGCACCGATTTTTCTCTTCTATTCCTTTCTGTCTTCAGGCTATAAAGCTGAAATTTCCTTAAAATTGAGTAAGTGTTTAAAAATGAAATAAATTTTAACAAAAGTATTTTTGTTTTGGAAACAACAATGGCAGTATGTTGAAGGGAAATAGCTTTATTCTGCACTGACTAGAGAGAACCTGAAGTTTATCCCACTCTATATAAATCCTAGAGGTTAATTACAGGTGTAAATGTTGCATTAATTTTGCCCTCCCCAAAGATACTTGAAAATTTTTGTTCTGACTAATGCTTATCTGCAATCTTGGGCCAGTTTCTGCCAACATAAATTTGCACAGATACATTGATTACAGGAGTGTCAGCAGCATAAAAAGTGCCCAAAGAGTGTAGGCCATCATGAATTATACTGCTAAAACATGGATTATCTATTTCTTACCAACTTAATAACTCCAAATCCTAAGTTTTAAATCTACTTATTATTTAATCAAAGCAAATAAAAAGGATCATTCTGTCTCAGCTTGTTAGAAGTTTGCAATGTAGTAGTCACCCAAGACAACCCCTAACTTTTGTGGTTTGGTAACCAAATATTTTGATGCTCTCCAAACATTGTTGGAACTTATTTGATCCATAGCATTGAACTGGAAGATGTGAATCTTACAAAAGTCTCTTTTTTTATTGACTGTTGAGTCTAATCACCAAAATGAGTAGCCAAAAAAATCAATATAAAAGGCAAGAGAAGTTTGGTGCTTTTAGATATCAAATAAGCTGTTCTTGGGTTAGAATTTGAGTGAACTCTTGTATGAAGGAGCAGACAAGATCTAACAAAGGATTGTCTTGCATTGCTTCTGGGTTGATGACAACATTAGACTGTTTTGGAGGAGTGAGGATGAAAATACTGATAATTGGTTACTTGCTTAAAATATGGGCCATATCAATTCATACTAGAAATTTTAATTGACCAACTATGACCAGATGTTTAAAGATTTATCTGTTACCATTTCCTATAATGATGTTCACTATTTCAATCTAGTTCTTTAAGCAATCACTTTTGGTAGTGCCTTAATTAACTGGCATTTTGAGGTTTTGATTATCCATACCTGATTTCATGTGAAAATTTTTATTCCCTCTCATTCTCCCCAGAAATTAGCCCTAGACTGTTTCACTCAGTAGTCAAAATTGAGAGGGGTGATCTGCACACCTTGCTAAATATTGTGCTTTATGTTCTGTCTGAAAATCTACCTTGTGCTAATTGCATAAGGCTGAAGAGGAGTTATGATGAATTGCTTTGTTGAAGAGTGTCTTAGTAGGTTCCGATTAATTTTTCAGAATGCTTTCTGAATATTCTATGCAACCTTTGGTGAGAACAAGAGAAAGTCTCAAAATAAGTCTTCCCAGATCAAATCATGAAGTAATCTGGCTACCTAACAAGATGGCATGTGAGACCAACTCTGGAGAGGACAAGCCCTCAAGAGATCAGCAGTGCTGGAATTGTAGGACTTAAACATAGGCAGCATGATATAACCTGAGCATATAGCTGCAGCAGGAGAGAAAGAGTTTCTGTTTTTTATATCTTAGACTTTTCAGGTCCCCAACCAGTTGTTCAGTACTTTGGATGGGTTGGTAAGCAAGGTTTTCCTGTATTTCTTTCACTTTGGAGTGGAGAAAACTCAATGCCTTGTAAAGACCCTAAAAGGGACCAGCTAGGTATCTGTAAAGAAAGGAGGCATTTTCAATAAAACTCCCTTTGGAAACACAAGCTGCACACAAGGCAGTTTGACAGATGAGTAGGGACAGAGCTGAAACACTTTCTTGCCTGTGTGGATTGCCAGAGTTCATCATATGTAGTTGCCAAATTTCTCCTTTGTTTAATGACCCAGTAGACATCAAGCAGCAGTGATTCTATGGTTCTTGCTCAACATTTCACTCAGCTCTGGATAAGAGATCCTTGACACTAGAACTATGTTTTGTAATTTTCCCCCAAATTGTAACTGCTGTGGGATGTTAGTTTGTCCGTTTTGAGGTTGGCTTTAATGTCCTGAATAAAAAGTTCTCTCACAAATGGAAATGTAATAATATATCAAAAAAATGTAGTCACAATATGTCTTTCTTGAACTAAATGCATTAATAAAGAATAAATGCAAATGCAAAACGAGATGACTATTCTTTTGCAGTTTGAAAAGGGTCATTTGAGACCATGAGGAAAGTGACCAACCTGATGGGAACAAAGAGTCAAATAAATAAAGATGAGTAAGGGCGAGACAGGATGGGATCAAGGAAGTTGAGTGAGCTTATCTTCTCTTTAATTTGTTTTTATTTTCTTTGGTAAGCATTTTGAACACAGCATTCAAAGATATTTGGACTTTCTTTGGCTAGTTTTGCTATATATCACTCCATTTCCCCTTTCATGATGAAAAAAATATTTACCTGCAATGGATGCAAACTGTTTCCTGCTGTCATCTTCTGATTACAAGAAAGAACATATGGGTGTTTTCTCAGTATAGCTTTGTTTGCCGTGGCTTGGTCTTTCCAATGTCTTCTTGGAGTTCTGTCCCATCTTAGTAAAAGTACAGTTGATTTGTGCTCCCTGCTTTTCCAATGTTTTTTTGTCTTCTCCATGTATTGTAATCCTTTCCTAGTGTTCAAGCATTCCAGTTTAAATCTCACCAACAGAAAGTAAATTTGGACTACTCCTTTTTATACTTTTTTGGGGTGTCCTATTTAACATATGTTAAAATTTCCCAGTTATTTTGATATCTTTGTTCTTTAAATCACCAGATTTAAAGATGGTGAGTATTTCTTTTATTCACTGTTAGGAACTTTAATCCCTAATTCCCTTGAAAATTTAGGCTAGTGTGGTGTTGGATTACAGTTGCCCTTCCTGAATTTCATAATGAATTATTTTTCAACAATGAGAAGCCTCCAATTTTCTCTGTATTTCTATGAAAAGGCTACTTTTTGTTGCTCAGATTCTGGGAATAATTTTACTTCTGTTTTTCTCCCAGTTTCCTGTACCATTAATTGAATTACCTGTGAGTGTTTTGTGTTTGATTCTCAAGGGGATGGACATATCTGAAGTTGGAATATCTGAGCTGTTTGTTTGGTTTTTTTCTTCTCAAATAACCATAGCCTGGAATCAGTCTTAAAACATGTTTTCCAGGAAGTCTGTGAGGGCTTTTAAGCCTCAATAAAATTACTTCTGATTTAAATTATGAAAGAGCATTGTGCTCTTCCCAGAGATTAGATCTTCTTATGCTGTTTGTTTTGGATGCAAACTTATGTTGCCTACTTTAGCTTTCACTTTTCTAGGGACAGGCATAGACTGCATTCCAACTATCATACACTTTTATAAGTTTCACTCTACAACTATTTTTTCTACACAGATGTCTACTTCTATAAAGGTTTCTATTTCTTACATTTTAATATTAAATAAAGCCACCATTGGATTTAATATCTGTTCATATTTGACCTGGATGAACTCTACTGTTCTGGCAATCATCCTGAGCTTGCGAATGCTTTCCTGCATGTATAAAATTAGAAACTTGGAAGAAATAGTTCTTGCATAGTCACAACCAAGAAGAGAAATAATGAGGGAAAGTAATGAGCAGAATTTTTAGCTCTGTAAAGGTCCAGAGACAGAGCTCTGGGCAGCATTTATCCAAAATGTCAGTTCTATATATTGAACAGGCTCATCTTAACACCTGCCCAGTGCAGCCAGCCGGACACAATAATAGGAGTACAGCAAGTGAGAAGAAGTGTGGCTCCTTGCAGCCTTACTTTCCTCCTTTCCTTCTGGAATCCTGAAAACTAGAGACGAAGCGTAGCAGGGAAATGAAAGACCACTGTGAACAATTGTGTACCATAAAACTTGTCCAGAGCTTCCCGTTTTGTTTTTTCACCTAAGTTTCCAAAGCTCTTGTGGCTGTTAAGATTGAACTTGAAGGCCTTAGTGAAAATGTTACTGTTTCCCAACATATACAACAGTTTTAAAATTTCCCAGGATATGGGATTTGAAAGAAAGATAAAATGTTGAATTCAAAATGCTGCTCTTGCTGGAGCTGGAAGTGTTACTGATATACCATTCCAACATTATATCTCATATAAGAATATTTCCTGAAAACCAATGAACAAGCCTTTTGTGACACAGCAGATCTATTAAAAATCAGTCTTTGGGCTCTGATATTATAGCTGTGTCCTGAAGTTTCCCTCTCGTTCTTGTAGGCATCTTTTTATACTGGGTTATAGCATTCAAATTGACTTAACTGAGCTGGGAGAAACTTGTGAGAACTAATTGAAACAATCTGAAAGGAAAATTGGATATTTCTTTTAGAAATTCAAAGCAGAAAGAATAGTTAATTATTAAATGCAGAAAAAAAATAAAACTCTTTTTCCCTCTAGGAAGTCTTGATCTAACCCAAATTTTTAAATTTTTGTTTTGTTTTGTTACCTCGTTTTAATAAATAATAAAGTTTCAATTTTAACTGAAAACACTTAAATACTAACAATGCTCCTCTGGCTTACAGAATTGGAATAAGAATTCTGTGATAGAGGACCAAATGTTTTTATTTTAAAATGTTGGGGTTTTTTTTGTTTGGTTGGTTGGGGTTTTTTTGTTTGTTTCTTTGTTTTTTGTTTTGTTTTGTTTGTTTGTTTTTTGTGGTTTTTTTTTGGGGGGGGGTGGTGTGTACATATTTTGGTTGGGGTTGTGCCTGTTTCCAGAATTGGCACTGCTGTGGAACAATACTAATTTAGAGAGCACTGTCTTAATGAGTGCGGTCATTAAGTGTAATGAGGCTCATCTAAAAGTCTTAATAATCCTTCAAAATATTATTAAATCCTAATTATTTATGAACAATGCTAGTGTATGTGCTTGAGGTCAAAGTAGCATGTAAGTCATTTAATTAGCGCATCATGTCCAGTTGTATTCACTTATATTGATTTAATTAGAATGGTAATTGAGAATTGAGGATGTATGTTTTTGCTTGCAGTTGCAGTGCCTAAACCTACTTGCTGCTGCTGTAATTGCTACTTTCCCTACATCTTCTACCACCTCTCCTTTATTTATTTATTATTAAATGAAGAATATTTAAAGAGGAGACACAGCTATTGCACAAAACTTGTTTCAGTGTAACTAGATCACAGAATAATGTAACTGAATGATGATCAGAGTTGACTGAGATGGAGTCTTACCTGTAATCTTCATTTCTTCCCTGCTGTGTTGAATCTTTGTCCCGGTTAGGCCATGTAAAAGCACTGGAAAATCTAGGAGGGGCCTTTTGTATCTTCCAGATATATTTTTCTGACACTCAATTGATCATGTACTCTACATACCAGCTGTGGCCTTATAAGCTACATTAGCTGCAGTATCTTAGAGAGTTTTGCAATTGCCAAAATTACTTGAATGTTCTGAGAGAAAGAGGAATGGGGAATAAAAATGTCCTTTTTATCGAAGTGAGGTTTGCAAATACCTGCAGTCTGACTTGGAGTTTGCTTTTAACATTTGAACACATAAGAGCTAATATTAATTTTTGTTGCAGTGGAATATCTGTTAGTTAATCAGAACTTGAATTAATGGAGACCTGAAAGCAATTAGCTAAAGGTTACGAACTAATTAGTGTAATAATATTATTAAACTAGCCCTTTCATAGCAAATATTGCAGCCGCTTTCCATAATTTAAAACTTTTACTTTAAGGGACCCCAAAATCTTGGTATGGAGAACAAAATTAATCAATGGAAAACATTTTTGCAAAGTTTGAGATATAAAATCAAATTGCTCTAAAAATATACTTTAAATTAAAATTTAAACCAAACAACCCTCTTTTCATTTTGGATTTTAATATTTTTTGCCACGCATAGCATCAAAAAATGTTTATTTTCACACTTTGTACCCACCCATATTGTGAAATCTCCCTGGAAACAAATGCAGCTGCTTTAACTGAAGAAGGTACATTATAATTGAAATTAAATGTTAATTTTATTGAGAATAATACTGAAAGGGATAAGCCCATTTCCTTGACTTCACAGGTTGCTACCAACATATTCCTGTTTTCACTCAGGTAAAATAATGTTTTGGAGGTTTTTTTGTTATTTGAGAATATCAAATATGGCAAGTGATTTCAAAAGGGGACAGTTTGTTTTTATTTTTCTTTCTTTTTTTTTTTCTTTTTTTTTCTTTTTTCCTAAGATGATCAGCATATTGATACTGGTTGAAAATTCAGAAGCCTGTCTAAGAGCTGAAGGATTTTGGTGGATGGGTGGAAAAATGATGGGCAAGTTGACAAGCTCGTTCACAGTTATATTGCTTCATAGAGTATATTGCTCCTTCAAGGGCTGTGCTAACTGGAAATAAACCTTTCACTGAGAAAGCAAACTAAGAAAGTCAAATTTCTTATGGATTCCGTTTTTGTATTGAGATTAGAGTCACTCTGTAGTTTAATGGAAAAGGAACTTGCAGCTTTCCTGGAGCTAGGTGACTTGTGATCATTCTTGTGAGAATTCTCTAGTGGAAAATAAGTTGTGCTCACTCTTCAGTCTTTCCTTGGGCAAAGATGGTAATAATGCTTGTCATTTATCTGCTTGCTTGTTTTCAAAAAGTGTGAAGAAACTCAACACCTTTGAGACAATTACTGCTTTATTAAAAATATAGGGTCAGGAGTTCCAAAATCAGTGACAAAGGGAGAGAAGAGACAATGCACATATGTAGTGTATCATATGATTACATAAGCACAGTTCCATTAAAAACATGCTAAAACTTCACTGTTATTTTGGCAGTAAGAGCTAATACATCTCTTCCTTGAAGTGCTGTGTTAGATTCGTTGTATGTTTTTTGATTTGTGTGTTGTTAGACTTGTTACTCTTCAGTGAAGGTTCATACATGTGGCTTAGTGGTGAATACACTCTTCTTCACCTAATAGGAGTTGCAAGGTCCCAGTAAAAGCCTGCCTCTGGTTTTGTGTATTTGAAGTAAAGTGATATTTAACAGATAAAACATTGAATGATGATTTTTAAGTGTTTTGAAATAGAAGTACCAAGTGTTTGTCAGCAGGTTTAGCTAAATTACTGTGGTTTGTGAGGGTGGGGTTTTTTTGTTTATTTTGGGGTTTTGGGGGGGGTTTTGTGTGTTTTGTTGGTTGGTTGGTTTGTTTTTTTGTGTGTATGTTTGTTCATTCAATTTTTCTTTTTCTGGAGAGACCTCTCTGAATACTTTCACACTTTTAAGGAAACACATGCAAGAAAATGGACAAGTATACTTAATGCACATTGCTATATTTACTTCTTTGTCATCAGGTTTCATTCCTTCATCTGTCCTGCTCCCAAACCCACAGCTGCACATTGCAGCTTTGTGCTTGGTGCAAATCTCTCATTGGTGACTTTGCAAGGTTTGCCGAAGTGAGTTATTTGATACAGGCTATAGAACTGACAGGGCTGTTTATTTAATCAACTCTTGAAATATCTGCTAAGTCTCTATCCAGAACTTCAAAATAGCTAATTTAATTTTTCTGGGAAAATAAAAAGCAAGCAAGCAAAACAAAACAAAGTAGATTTGACAACTTCATAGAGAGTGGTACATTTTATTAATAGTCTCCTTCTTGGTTTTTTATTTGTTTGTCTTTTTCATGGAGGAATGTCCCATCTGAGTAGCAGTTACCACTGCATTAACTCTCTTTTAACAAAATTGTGTCACATCATTAGCATCCTGAGAGGACACTTGAGAAGGGAGAAGGATCAAGGGTCAGGATACTTTCATAAGCTTTCTTACAAAGTTTGGTTAATGTAAAACACTAAGTCATTTGGACTATAGCCTGTTGGGAACTTGGAGGCACCTTTCCCATCTTTTCAGCAATCAGAAAAAAAGCCTTTTTTTCTTTTTCAGTAGAGGTTGCTAATTCTTTGTTAAGCTGTGGGTAGAAGTTCCTCAAGATCAAGGCTGATGCACACTGGTGGTGCTACTGATTTCGGCTACATTTCTCCTGTCATGGACCACCTCCTCAGCTGACTTTGCCCCTCCTCTTTGGAGAGACAGAGTAGCTCAGTGTTGGGAGCTGTCATTCTGGCATATGTCATACATGCAAAAAATACTTCAACCAATCCTTAAAGCAGAAGACAATTATTCTGGTTTTATTCCTTAGAGCAGTTACACATGCACTCTCACATGTGCATGGAGTTTTGCATTTTCTCACTGCCCCAGGCCCCCCATATGTGTTCGCTGCCTGTCTCTCTGACACCCTCACCTGTGAGTCAGCAATCTGGGAGGGAAGGACAGACATTACAGGCATTTTTCTTACTCCTATTCAGAAAAGAAGCCTGCTGCTCTGACACAGAGAATAAAGCTGCATTCCCCAGCCCTTTCTAAAACATGCACATTGCATTCAGTATGGTATTTGCTACTTATTGGCACTATTCAGTGTTTTGTTCAAGAGCCCTTCCAATTATTACTGTATATTGATTTTGATTAGACAGGAGGCTGCTTTGTGAGTCTTGACTTCCTGCCAGTACAATCAAGTGTGAGCCATGGGAATGAAAAGCAAATGTTGCTTTCAAAACGTTGTGAAGAATATATTACTTCCAAGTCACAGTAAATATATATTATTTTTAAAAGAATAAATGTCTTTGTTGGCAGACCAGGAATTGAGATAGGGCATGAACCCTACCCTGAGAAGGGGAAGAATATGTGAAAATTGATGAGCCATCTGTATAAACTATTTTGTTTGTGTGTTTTCATTACTCAAACTTTGTATTTTTTAAAATTTTAATCAGCTGTTTGCTTAATTCATCAAACACTGTGCTATAAATTAGACAAATTAAAGCAATGTTAGGTAGAAAAAAATAGGAATGGCACAGGTTCCTAAACATCTTATTGTGAAATATAGTGAAAGGAATACAGGTAGAAATGTTTATTCAGGCAAGTTCTATGGTTTGTGCTGTTGGGAATGGATGAGCACAGTGTCATCCCTCTCCTGTTGTTCCTTTCTCTACATCCTCTCTCCCCTCCCCAACATCTTTAGTTTCATCTGTGAATTTACGAATTCTGCAAGTTTAACTCTCAGAGCTCAAAAAAGGCAATTGCAGTAAACACAGAACTTTTGTGGGGCCTGAAAAATGAATTTTGAATGTCTTTCCTTTTCCTTGCTCTGCTTATTTTTCTGGCTGAAATAATTGTCCTTCTTAGTCCCTTTGCTCATCTCACTCCTTTCTTTGGATGGCGACTGCTGAGTTGTCATCATACATTACTTACTCTTGACAGGGTAACTCCTGTGGCTCTGCATGTACGTAGCTCAGTCAGCAGCAGGTGCTGGAGGAGCAAAGCATGTCAATATTTCATGCATTTAAAATCAAACACATTGACTCACATATGGCTGCTCCAAGTAGTACTATATGTAAGCATGCTTCCTTTATGTAGGTGCCCTGAACTGCTGTCCCTGATGCACCTCCAGCCTGGCAATGCAAATATGATTGTGAGCAAGCAATGTGATAAAGAAGCCTTATCTGGGTTATGAAACCAAGTACCCTAAAATTACAAAATAGCAGATTCATGGTTGGGGGCTGAACAGGGGTTTTGTGCGAATCCATTACTCTGACAGGAAAATGACACATGATCATGGAAGTACAGAGTGGGTCATAAGGGGGAAAAGGTATAGTATAGAAAATTCCTATTTTTTTACCCCTGATTTTACAGCTGCAATATTACTTTAACTTAGCTTTCAGATATAATTTATGTCTATGGAAGTTATAACATCATACACTGGTTTTTACCTTTTTCACTGAGCAATCAGTGCCCCTTCCTTGAAATCTTCCTTCAGAAGATGATCTTGAGTTCTGAATTTTTAATATTGCAGCATGGATCTCCACAGGCTGAGCTGCATAAGTAACTGCTCTATGTCTGGAGGGTAAGCACATGTGCAGGTCAGATGAGGGCTCTTGAGTTACTGGCTATGTTTGATCAAGAAGGAGCAGCTGAGTTGTCTGCATTCTTCCAGATGTTGAACAAATTTTAAGTATAACTCTTTCTGCATTTGCCAATACAATAGACAATAGCCTTTGGCTTAGCAGATTTATTTACCTTTGTTCTTTAAGTTGCTATGAGGAATAAGACTGTTCAAATGGAAATGAAGGAAAGCCTCACTTGCCAAACTGCATATCAAGAAAAGGTGCATCTGGTTTATGACTTCCACATTTTCAAGTATTTGGCATTAGAACGTAACCAAAAAACAAACCCACCACTTTAGGAAACCTTAGGCTGACTTATTAGAAAGTTGGTGTGTAGGAAATGTTAACAGTTTTTGCAAAAAAGCAAGCATCCCTCCCAAAATAAACCAACCAACCAGCCGATGACCAGCACCACAAAGAAGAATCACAAAATACCCCCAAAAGTCTTTTTTTTAATCATGCAGCAAAGACTAGTGTGCTGCTGAAAACAAAACAAAACAAAACAAACGAACAACAAAAAAAACCCACACACAAAAAAAGCCCCAAACTAAAAAAACAAAAAAAAAAAAACCCAAAAAAGACACTAGGCTTTGGAACTTTGAAGACAGTTTTTAGTTTTTAATTTTGTTACTATGGGGCTGACAAAGCTACTGAAGAAATCTGGGAATGTTAACTACCCTGGGGAGAAATCAAAGCATAGTGCATTGACAGTTTTTGTTCTCAAATTATTCTAGGTGATTCCTTGTACCATTGATGGGCATGTAGTTTAAATTTAACTGTCTATGAAAATGAAGATGATAATGCGGAATACAAGGAAAAGGAAACAAGTGAAAATTACTGAATTAAAATCTTTTCTCTAGGAAGGTAAATTCTCTGTAAGATTTTATTCTTCTGAGCTGGAATTTTACTTTAGTGTCTCTGTGTTTATGATTGAAAATAATTAAACTTTATTTCCTATTTAATGGGGAGGCTATATTATTGTCTTTTTATATTAAAAAAAAACCTCCCAGTTTGTTTTTAAGTTAGGATATACTAATTGTATATCCTATATGCAAACTAGAATAGGTTTTTTAATTGTCATTTCCATTATCTGTTGTAAAACTCTGCTGAAATCTTGAAACAGTCTTGCTTAGAAAATAACTGCCAGCTAATGTTGCAGTTGCAAAGTAAAAGATATATAAAATCTGACACTTTTTTGATATATTTTTTGCTTATTTTTTTTCAAATTTTGAACAAAATAACTTACTTTTCTCATATTTTCCCCCCTCTTCCCATTCCCTCTTTAGATCTGCCTGGCAGCAGGAGGTTTGGGAGTCCAAATATCTATCTTGAGGGATGCATACTGCAGCATAAATCATGTTGATGCTGTTGAAGCAAAGTGTCTCTGCTTTGATTATACTTCAAAACTACAGCAGATAAAAACAGAAACCAGGTAATCCTCAGTATCATGGACTGAGAGAAGGAAGGCAGCAAAGGCTAGACACTGCAAATTAATGTAACAAGCAGAAAGCAGACAAAAAGGAACAAAGCAATAGAGGCCTTATAGGAATCATGTGCTTTTGGAAATAAATTTAAACTATATTTTAAGGAGTTTTATTTATCTCAGCTCTCCTCTGTTTCCTAAACAATGAGTGTCAGTCTTTTCCTAGATGCACTGTCACATGAAAGTTCCCCTCTGTAGGTCCTGCCCCATTTCAAAACCTACAAACATACTTAGGCTCTCAAAATCCTTTCACAAAACCAGGAAACAGCAACTCTCTGTCACCAGTCTGCCCTTGACTTTTAAAAGAGATTTATTTTGCCACCATGGAGCAATGACTCTATGTTAGATGTTCGCAGGTGTATTGAACAAACTCTGCAGCATGTAAGATTTCCTTTTAATTTCCTCTATGTAACAAGTGCCTGTGTAGAGGGAATAAGCAAAAAAATGCCTGGCTTTGTTGCTAATCCTTTGTTTTATTAGCAGGAGTTGCCCAGGAGCAGCAAAGATTCCCTCTCTCCTACAACACCTTTCATGCCTTTTGCTAATTTGCTGACTTGTGGTCTTTTAATTTACAAGCAGGGTTTTCAAAAATAAATGCTTGATATACAGTTCAGAGGTGTTTGTACATGCAGAGACACAGAAATTTAATGTGGGTTTTTTGGGTGTTTGACAGTATTGATCCCATGACTTTCACAACCACCTGGGCAGCTTTGGCAGCAGAAACAAATCCCTAGGAAAATTATCAAATAGGAGATAAATGTGTAAATAGTTTACAATGTAAGTGGAGTGTTAGAGATTATGGGCCTGACCTGCATTTTCCTCATTTGCTGCACTTAGGTTTTGTCTTCCTTGGGGCAAAACCTGATTGTTTTTATCATTAAGTGATTGTCTTTTCTGCAAAACAAGCAAACAAATCCTAAATGTCATAGAAATTTTTATAGTAATAAAACAGATATTGCCATTCCACTGCACCTTTCTGAGACCAACCTTATGCAGCCCTATTTTTCTCAAGGTCAACTAGCAGGAAGGTAACAATGTCTTTCTGGCTGTCTTTTCAAGGAAATTTTCAACTATATTTGTCTAACACAGCTGAGGTAACTTAACACAATAATACATTCGTTTTGGCCATTAACTGTGTTCACTGAGACCACATACTCTGGAAACAATATATTCTGAAGTTTTATCAAGCACAAGGGTGGTGGAATGTGCTTTTCTATGTTCTGTAGAACAAGGAATGAATGTTTTGAACTTTGAGTCCCTGTGTACAACACTGTGAAGCAAGATCCACAAAGTATATCACAGAAAAGATGTGGGATTTAAAACATACAAATGGGATTGAGCCATTTGTTTAAAACATTCCTGAAGGTAGGTTTGTACTTTACCATAATTCAATGGGTTATAGTACATGTCCTAATGTGGGATGTCTGGTTTGTAGATGTGTGCTGGCTTTGACGTGCTGCCGGCAGATTCTTGATAGCCTACACTTATGTTCTGTAAAAGGCCAACTTCTAACATGTCTCCTTGAAAGCATGTCACAGTAACTGATTTAAATGGATTTGCAGGAGCAAATTCTGAATCCAAACCTTTCAAAACAAAACTCGGTTTTCATGTAAGGATACTGAGTTACTTCAATACAATCTCAAATATTAAAATCAGACTTGCATTAAGGAAGAGTGCTCCATGGCTGTAACCTTCCAGCTTCCTGTGTTGATTCAAATATTCCAGTGGGGCAATCTTTCTGAGACAGGCTGCTGCCTCATGTGTTGCATAATCTGGGATTAGAACTCTCCCTGAAGTTTCTGCTGGAAAGTTAGAAGCTTTAATGCTGTCCTTTTGTGCAGATGGTCTTTTCATCATGTCACTAAAAGTAAAGGAATTTTTAATCAGAATTGGTAACTGCTCAACACAAGGGAGCATAAGTAAATATTTAATGAAAATTGCAAATGGTTTGCTTTACCAGTAGATATGAATTTTGTCACTGAAGGATTCACTGAAAGCTATTCAAAAACCATCTGATTAAATGAGAAAGACCTATAGAACAATTTTAAATTAATTTAACAAACAGCCTGGAGCCTGACCTCATTTGACAGCCAGTCTCATCCAGACTACTGCAGTCTGACTTCTAATCAGTCTGTCTCTTTCAGCTGCCACAAAATCTCTTCCAAAAGATGGATGCCTTTCTAAGAAAGGCAAACTAGCCAGTTAGAATCCTGTTTAGGCTTGAAATCTGCACCTAGCAGTCAGCTCAGTTCTCTGAGCTTTAATTCTTTCAGTGTCCTACACAGCAGCTTTTTTTCAGAATGTCTGCACTATGCAAGTGAGGATCATGCAGAAGTAACCAAGATGGATCAAATCAAATCTGCAATATCCTTGACCATCCAAGGAGTGGACTGCTACATTCCAAAATGATCTTGAAATAGGCATATCTATCTTTTCATGCTACTTTTTAGCAGTATGTCTTTCCTTGGACATTGTACCGCAAGGGTACGATTTGATTGTTTTAGGAACTAGAGTTGTCTGAACTAGCTCCATTGTCTATATTATGACCACAATTTGCAGTTTAAGTGCGTTCTGTGATCAGGATGAAATCTTCTGTTAATGGCAGACCTATGGGCTAGTCTTCTTAATTATGCTTTAAAAGGAATAATAGTAAACTTAAGCCATGATTTCTCAAAAACTTGCACACTGGAATCTAGAACTATCCATGACTGTGCATGCAAAAAAACATGTGGAAGTTTTCAAGTTCCTTCGAAGCATCAGGATTTACTGGTGCAACACTGGCTGTGGAACTATCAGACAGACCCAGGATCAGGCTGTTCTGCTGCATTGCTGTTGCTTTGATTGTTGGGTGCATGAAGGCCAATCTTATTTTTGCCTCTTGGAGTATTTCAATGAAAAGTTTATCCTTGAAATGACAAAGCCCTAAAATATAAAATTCTTGTATGTTCCCTGTTGTCCTCAACTCACCCAGCCATCTGGCATAGAAAAACTGAAAGAAAATTTTTAGACACTCTCCCTCTTCACTAAGGAAGGATTTATGTAAGTGTATATTGGCACATAATCATGTATGAGCACATATAGAAGGACTTGCTGAAAATAAAATTGCAGTTTTAGCTGACAGAAGCTCCTGGGAGTTTAGATTTGGTTTTCTGTCTTTGTATAAATATTAGAAATACTGGCTTTTCAGTGCTACAGTTAGGTGTCTGTGACATTATCCTTTTGTGTGCAACTACACTTAACTAAAAAAGAGTCAACAATTCCATTTTTTTAGCAAAAGGTGATCGAAGAAAGGATTATAAATTGCTTAGAAAAGCAGTAAAGATTTTCTTTACATATACAGAAGATATTCAGGAAGTCTGTGTTATTCAGTACAATGCTTCATAGCTCTCAATAGTTAGAAAAGTGTTACACTGCTTGCAGTAGGGTGATTAGCATGCATGCTTAAAATATTTTCAGATAACTCAAGTATTGCTTTGCAAATTGACTTTAATGCACGGCTGTTTAATCTCACTGTTTCTTATGAGATTGGATTTGTAAATTACTGATAGTAGAGCAAAACATGAAGTGTTGTGGTAGTTGATTTGGCTAAGATGGACCAGGATTTAGCCCAAGTTCCCGACACAGAGGGCATAAAACTAAGACCCTAGGAGGCAGGCTGTTAAAAAGCAAGGTCTTAGACATTAGGTCTGGCCCCTGCCCTGCAGATGCAGAGGCTTTAGCCTAAAACCGTGGGACTTGTGGAGATATGTAAGGGCATGCCCAGACACGTTCCTAGTTCTTGTTTGTGATTGGACCCTTGCCCTCAGGTATCCTATGTGTTGTTAACCCAACACCTTCCCTGGGTCTTTAAATGTTGCCTCTCAGATGGTCATGGATCAATTAAAAGACTTCTCAGGCACACCATCATACCCATCCTGTTTATTATTATTATTAGCCACACTCTGACTTGGTTGTCACAAAGGGAAATCCCCTCCCACAGTGACATGGGGTGCCTCTGAACAGGGACTTCTATATTGAGAGGACCCTGCAGGGTTTTTCGGTTTGGCTGGGTCATAGCAAACCAAATAGGAACTCTCTGCTGTGGAATTGTTGTGGATCCAGTTGTCATGCCCAACACAGTGAGTGACTCTTGGAGTATGGCCAGTTGTCTCGGACTCCTGTGGGAAAAGCAGGTAAGCAGAGAGAAGGGAAAGCCACATTGCTCCTTCCCTAAGCTGGGTAGGCACTCCTGTCCAATCCCCCAGTTTTTCTAGGTACAAGATGGGACAGAGACTTTCCAATTTAGAACAGGACATGGATGACTTAAAAAACTTTTAGCAGACCATGGAAAGGAGGTGAAAAAACATGAGCTAAACACCCTGTAAGATGTTACATAGTGATTCATGTAATTATAAAAAATTCACCATGGATCAATATAAATAAGAATACTAAAAGTAAAGCATGGAATGAGACAAAGGAAAATATAATGATTTCATTGTATTTGTTTAAATCACTTTGCTGTGAATTACTGGCTTTTGCTGTTACGT
>VXBI01012381.1:567802-775173 GCA_013397375.1 Toxostoma redivivum | reverse complement strand
AGCAATATAAAAGCATAAAAATATTACTTAGGAAAATGTAAAAAATAAAAGAAAGAGAGAGCGAAAAGACAAGAGTAAAAAATATATGACCAACTATAGGTATTGGACTGAGACTTGACTATTGCAATTTAATTGTCCCTTGGTCAAAGTGATGATCTTCATCTGTTGGGGGTGAGTGACGAAGCCCAAAAAAATATACCCAAGCTCGGTGGTAATATCCAGGAATCTCCCCTGGGAGGGGGAGCTTTCAGTCCTCTGGTGGAAGGCCCCAGAAATGAGTCTGGGGGCACTTTGGAGCTATTTGATGGTTTATGACCTCTTCTCAGCTGCCTCTCAGCATAGTTGAGCCAGTAATGGCCCATCAGACCCACTCGGAGGGGGAGGGAGGAGAGAGGAGAGGGGGGAGTTTTACAACTGAATGAGCTCTGTAGGAGAGGGAAATTAGCATGATAAGAAACACTGATTTGACTTGCACACTTGATAGTTCACCTCCTCTGTGCTAGGCAGACTGGCTATTACACACACCCAAAAATCTCCTCACTTGGGAGGCACAAACCTGGCCTCAGCAAAGTACTCTAGCATTTCCACACATAGGCAAATATTTTGAGTCATTATTCCTTAATAGTCCAATCTCTCACAATAAGTCACCATATCTGAAACTTGCTCTGTCAATTCCACATCACCCCATTGCCATATGGATTACTTCCATATTTTCTGAAAGACAGAAAGGGAACAGTCCTTACAAAATGTTGACTACAATAGCAACCTTAACAGTTTCACATCACTGGGATTTACTAGATATAAGCAAAATTTATATGAATTTTCTGCATTCAGCATAGTGGGTCAGTCTCATTCTTGCCTTTCTTGATATGCTTTCTGCAGTTACCAAAATTTTTGAAAAACAACATTCTAGTTAACCTATTAGTGCACCTTTAAAGTCACAAATAGATGAGATAATTAACTTGCCTGCCATGTCTACAATGTTTTTAATTCAGTTTGTTCAAGATAGCTTCTTTTTAATTAGTTCTTGGCAGACATTGCAACTTTGATAGTAATTCTAAGCCATATTCCTATGAAGTGCTTCAGCAAGATTCTATATCTTAAAGCTGCAATATAAAACTTACAGTAAAATCCATTGTCTTGGTTCTGCATAACTATCTCTGGTGGCTAATCCCCCCAAAATGAGGATCGTGTGTATGTGCAGAATTATGCAGGATCATGTTTGTAATTGTTGGTACTAATTTCAGGCAATGAGATGCTTTGTTACATTATTACTTCAGTTTTAACCAAAACCCAGAGCAGAAAATATAATATGCAATAAGCAGCATGCATAATTTCTTTTGGTTTTGTTGTTGGTTTTATATGGTTTTGTTTGTTTATTTGTTAGTTTTATTTCGGTTTAGTTTGAGTTTTGGGGACTTTTTTTTTGTTTGTTTGTTTGGTGTTGGTTTTTGTTTGGCTTTTTTGTTGTTGGGGTTTTTTTGTTGTTGTTATTTGGGGTAGGTTTTTTGGTGGTTTTGGCTGTGGTTGTTGTTTGTAGGAAGCAAGAATACTATTAGCATCCTACCTGGGAAATTTTTCTGCTCCCAGCACCAAGAAGATCAAATCAATTTTAGCATAAATGCTGATTTTTGCTTGTCAGAAGCATAGATCTATATTTTTAACAGAACTGCTTTTGTACATATATTTCATAATAAAATAGGAGCCAATTTGTAATGAATGTCAAGAGAAAGCATAGATTTCTATACCCTAACCCAGCTGTAAAGTACAGACTGCTTAGACAGGAATTTGCAAGATCTAAAATAGAATGGCAACTGCACAGAGCAGAATAAAGCATCAGCCTGTATAAACTACTGTGTTCTTTAGGCAGTAATGAAGCATCACTTTTACAACTGGGATTTGATTATGACTTGGCTTATCCATTTCTATACTGAATTAGTGGATTTAATAAAGGCTTTCTCATTGCGCAATCTCTACCTTACTGGGCAAACACATGAGAGTATGATACTAAGAAGGTTGATTAATTTTCCAAATGTTTCAGCTTCTACTAGTGGTATCTCCTGCCTCGTCAACCAGGAAAAGAGGAAGCCAACAATTAATAGTTTCATTAACTTAAATTCCATTTCATAGCCAGCCAAGAAAATACAATAGCAAATAGAGACTTTCACTATGTGGTTATATTTAGTGTGTAAAAGCCTAAATATTAGGCTTGAGTTAAACCTGGATAAAAACATTCCTGTCTTTCAGGACCATGTACCCATGCAATTTTTGCAGTTTTCTGCCGTGTATAAATGCTTTTCTCTATGCTTCAAGTCATATGTTAATGAAAGTACACTAATTTGCTAGTAAACATAAATCAAAATAGCTAGGAGTCATTTTGTACGTCTACTGCAATCAAAATGGACTGTCATTGGTCCTTTTTCTTTTCACATGATTTGATCGTCTTTTCACAACAGAACCCAAAAATACAAAGAGCTATTGTTAGATTTAACACTGATCTTAGCAGAGAATGTTTATATCAATGAAACTTGCCAAGTTTCATCAGTTTGTTTCAGTGTTTTCATTCTATTTATATGACCCAATTTTAGCTCATTGATGATAACATGCTTTGATTTAAACTCACTTTGATGTCAAGTCAGTTTGATTCAAAAATCCTGTTGTATTTAACTCATTTCAGTTTTCCTGATGTGATGTTCTTGTACATCAGTAAGTAAAGATTATCTTTACATTTTTCTGAACTAGCAGAGAATTGTTACCTATAAAATTATGAAACCAAAAATTATAAACTTTTTGTCTAGCCATTTCCTTCTCACTGAGGAAGTTCCACTCTCCCTTGAAATTTCCAAACAATTTTAACCTCATTCTTGACTTACCAAACATATTCTTTAGTTCTCACTTTCATTTTAATACATTCCAACACTGTCCTGACAAGATGCCACATTATTTAGATATCAATTTCTTAACAAACAGAAGGAGAACATGCAAATATTATGTGCCAAGAATGTATGTCAGCATCCTGAAAACTGCCAAGTTTCATCGATGATGAGTTGTCGTCTTGATTATTTTGACAAGACTATCCATCGCAATAACCTTACCACTATTTTTTCATTTTTTTAGATTTCCTTAAAACCCTCACCTAATATTTTCAAATAAATTTCGAACTCTCTTCTGTCTTCTACTGGCAGAAATACTTGAAGCCTCAGGCTCTAGGATTGCCAGTGAATTAGATAAAGAGAGTTTTAGTGCTGCAAGTGTTAGCTGTAACCTTTTGTCTGAAAATAATCAAAACACTTTCTCAGGAAGAAAATAGTCTGCATTAAAAGTCCTGCTAGACACAGTCAATAATAATTCTTAATTTTTTCTAGTGCATATAACACATTCAAGGTTCTCATTTGATAGAAAATGCAACTCAAGGTAATATGAAGGATATAGAACAATTAGAAGACATAAAAGCCTTCTAAAATTAATATGTTCTAAAAAAATTGATAATGTGTATATTTGATTTTAAATCAGAAACAGTGTGGGGTTTTCAACATCACAAAATTATTAATCTTATTTTTTGAGCAGTTAAGAGTTTCATATCTGGTTTGGAATAAGATAGTCTACCCTTTAGATCAAATATTTGATATCCATTATTATTGTTTTGGTATAGAAACAGCTGGAAATAAAGCTGCAAGGGGCTGCAGTGCTTCTCTTCCCCCACATTCCTCCCATGAGAAAGGGACAAAGAGGACAAAGAGATAATGAGTTGAGATAACAATTTACTGGAAAGAAACAGAAATAAGATGAGGAAAACAAACAATAACAGCAACAATACTAATAGCAACAGTGTATAAGAGAGAGTGATTAAATTTAAGAAATGCATGAGGAGGACCCAGCGAATTCACTGCTACCACAGCCAGTGACACACATATTCCTGAGACAAAGGAGAAAATGGCAGGTACTACTGCAGCTATTTTCTTCTGAGCTGGAGACAATAACAAACAATAGTGGAAAAATTGTTTGCACCCATGTTCCTCTCCAAACTTGAAACAGAACAATATTGGAAAAAGCCTACAAGTTGGACCATGCTGCCCCACCATTCTGTCACTTTGCTCCCCTGAAAAAAGGAACAAAAATTATGTCAATTCCAATGTGCATTTTTGTTTTACTTCTATATGAAGCCACATCCCCCAGAAGTTATGTGAAGGGTATAGAATAACAACCTAAATATGACCTCATGGCTCCAGGATCCATTGCCCTCACAGCAACAGTGAGAAAATAACTCTGTTCTAGCTGAAACTAGGACAATTATGGAGCCAGTACACTTAAAACATAAGTTCATGGGCATTTTAGGGGGAATCCAAAATGAAGGCCTTACAAATCACAACCCTCACTGGACTAATCAGTAGATTTTATATTCAAAAGTGACTACTATCATATGCTCTGACAGCTTTTGTTCTGGAATGATAGGACTGTTTCAAATGCAATTTCTGGGGTTGAACTAAAATTACACATTTTATAAAGTCTGCCCTATTAAGACATTTTTTATGATAAAATTGGCTCAAAACCCCTAAAGGTACCTCTCAGTGTTTTGTGCATCTTCCTAGTTTTTCTACCTATAGGACCTCATTCTACAGTTTTTACTGATTTTGAACAGTTTCTTTTCCTAAAATATAAGTAAATAGTTCAGTTGCATAGATATAGCTTTCTACTCACCTTCAAGATGTTTTATATATTCTTTATGGAATGCAGTCCAAGGCACAGTGTTATTTCAAAGGGCATAATCTGTCACAGATCCTGTGACATATCTTTCAGCACTATGTGGCTCTCTTGAACATCCTCAAATATCTCAAGTGGAGTCCTTGTATACAGTAATAAAAGCATGCCTTAACCCCCAAAGTAATGGTATTTTTTTGACAAGCTAAATACTTTGAGGTTTTGAAGTCTTCATTAGACGGAATATTTTTCAATATTCTAATCATTCTTGTTGATCTTTGATACATAAAGTCCCAGTTGGTACATTTCAAGTTCCAATCACTATGGTCTACTTTTCTAGTGCAAACTGTGTAAGTGTATTTTTACTCATATTGTTTGTACCTTTTAATCGATAAGAGATGATTTGTCACAGCTAAGAATGTAGAATAGCATTCACACAATGTTCTGAGTTGGAAGGGACCGAGGAGTATCATCAATCCAACTCTTATGTGAATGGCCCATGTAGAGATCAAGCCTGCAACCTTAGCTTTATTAGCACCATGCTTTAGCCAGCTGAGTTAGTTTCATAGGCTTGTTCAAGTCGGTTAAATAATGTATTTTTTGCTTCATATTCATTTGATTTTTTGATGGTGATTTCTTCAGGCTTAAATAATGGCATTAAGGTACAACATTGAACTGGTTTAACCTTAGAGCCTTGTACTACAATTCCTTGTTTCTTGAAATGTTTCTTGATCATAGATAAATATGCAGTTCATTCTACCTCCAAAGCTGAAATGATTCTCAAGGCATAACATGAGTTATAAGGCAAAATCTTTAATCAAGGCTCAGTGCCCAGGCTAATGTTTGTTTCTAGACTTACCTGTGTAACGCATTTGTTGTGCCAGTAGTCTCCCTTTGAAGGTTTAAATGTATGTGTTAACATGAAATGAATTTAGATTGTGTGATTGCCACTTAAATGTTTTTCAGTGTCAGTTTGTAGGGGAAAAAACAATTTTGTAGTACTTCACTTACTATTTTAAGTATGAAACTGTAGAATTAAAATCATTAATTAAAGCATGAATATTAGTATATTTTAAAGCAGAGATTCAGACTCTACTACATTGTGTTTTAAATAAGACATGCTTACAATTTACTGTATAAAAATATATTTAGGTTATTTTTATTTAAAGTGTACAAAATCCTTTTTCTAATTATGTATTGCTGAAAAGCATTTTCTTCCAGGATTCAAGCTCAGAAGGCACATTGTCTGAAAGAAAGTCCTATGACCTGCTTCAAAAGTCTCCAAAACTTCTTGCTGAAACTTGTAGTTAAATTCACCTTCCACTTTAGTTAATGAGAAAACAGTAATGCAGCAAAGCACTGAGAAATCATTAATCTCAAGGATATTGGTACAGATACTCCAATTCCTCTCTGACCTCCATCAATACAGGATAATACAGTACATTCAGGATTCCACTATCCTTAGTATAAGTCCACTGGCATTAGTGGATTTCTAGTAGTGGAGTAGCATCCTACAGTAAGTCTGTGCAACTGGGGAATTAGTTACATGTATTGACCATTTGCTTGTGCTGCTGTTTCAGCTGATAATCATTAGTTGTATGAGTGATATGAATATAGTTTTGTGCTGTTAACTCTGACTCTCTTATTTGATAGCTTGTCTTTGATCTGTAGGATTTAAGATATGGCTGTGTATTGACCACTTACCATCCTGATTAAAAAAACTTGTAGCGTTATTTGATATGTCTGTCAAGTGAATTGATTTGCCTTTATTGCTTTTCTTCCTAAGTTGCCAGCTTCACTGGGAACACACCAAATCAATTTTTATACTTACTTTATGAGTTTTTGACAACATGATTTTGCTTTTTTCTAGAATTTCCCACAATGTAGCATTTGGTTTAATGTGTTTCTAGAGTAGGAGGAACTGTATTCCCCTAAACCTCACCAAAAAGAACACACTAATATATGAAGATAGGGAGTCTGAAAAAAATCTACAAATCACAGCTGAGACAAAGTAAATCCCATGATTATTTCTGGAATTATGACTTTTTCTTGAACGAAAAAAACCTCAGAAGTAATTGTGCAAACCTTTAATAGGTGGTTGAATCAATGAGAAACCTCTAGTTTATTGTGTGTGTACATAGGGTATAGTGACACCCAGAGGAAAACAAGCAAAGCCAGTTTTACAAAATCCAGCAGTCAAATTCTCTGAATTATGGAAAATGGTAATGGTGAAACATTAAAATGAAAAAAAAAATTATAAAATAATTTATCCAAGGGTGAAAATTAGGACGTACTTTTCTCCCTATCAGTGCAGGGCTGTTCATTAATAGCAATTCTGCTATAATCAGAAAACATAATGGTTGTCACTTTGACAGAAACCATTGCCACTTAGGTTCAAGACATAAAAAGCTATGGCAGAAATTTCAAACATGTAAGATTACTTATGCTTAAGGAGAACTCCACCTTATAATGTTAGCAGTAAAAGTCATTAAAGTCTTACAATTTTATGAGACTCTTTCAGTAAGGGCAACAGTTCACTTGCCTATGAGAAGTTAATCATGTTATTCTTGAGAATGTTTTTGACCTAAAATCTATAACCAGAATGACTGGAATTCTTTATATAATGCATGTATCCCTACCAACAAGTTATGCTCCTGAAAGAAAGTAAAGGAAGTAAGATCATTCACTGTAAACATATTTTATTGAATGTATAGCAAATGAAAAAATAAAATATTACAGTGAAACTGCAGAAAGTTTATAATTCTGCATCTCTAAGCTTGGATTGTATTTCACACATATTTCTTACAAACCCAGTTTCAGCGTGCATAAATGCTGATTCTGTTTCAATTCATGCAGCTTTAACATAGAGAAGCATGTCATTTGTATAGCAAAAAAACATTTCTTCTCTCCAGTTCTTCAAGGAAAAAATGGATAAACACAAGCAGCAGAAATTAGTCAAGCATGTGATCTATTAACCTAATGGATATAGAATGGGGAGCTCATGTGCTGCAGTTTAAATCTCTGGGGTAAAACTCTTTGCAGTTCTAATTTACCAATTTGTTAAATTTCAAACACAACTAAGAAACATTACAGCCAATTAGTTTCAGTAAGACTATAAGGCTGTATATTTAAATACCCCACTTGTACTGCTGTCCTGATAAACTGAAATATCTCTCATTTTTTTCTAGACTGTTCCACAGTAGCAGTTGTGGTTAAAAATCTCATTTGGGACAAAAGTTAAAAGTCCTTGAAAATTAAATTAAATTCATTCAATTAGGCTAAAGAAATATCTAAACCAACTATTAATAAAAATAATTTAATTTACTTTATTTCTGTCAAATTGTAACTTTAAAGGGACTTCAAACTATCAGAACTGCTTCTATTTGGTATAAATGGTAACTCTAATTTAACTCTGCATTTATTTATTTATTTATTTATGTTCATGCAGGCAGAAATATGAGTTTCATATGAATCTGGGAAAAAAAATTGAAAAATAAACAGCACAAGGCTGCTTAAAGACAGTAAAGTTACGAAGTCACCCAGTGAGGCGCTTATGACTGTTATGTATGTTCTTCTGTCTAATGTTGTTATATTTTCTGCAATTTTAAATTTTAATGATCTGTCGTCTTTTCTTTTTTTAAGTTTCTAAGATGTGATTATTTCTTTGTCCCTGTGAAATATACCTTACTGGGCTGTACCTCAAGAACTTTACATTTCTAATGAAAGCAGGGCATGGATATACTCAACATACCAAATGAGAGCATGACAGACAGGCTTGGCAGAATGTACAGTTGTCTTCTATCCAGCACAGAAAAAGGAGATGATGAAAGCATATTAAAATAAATAAATAAGGGTTTTTTTAAGACCCTGACCCCAAAGATTACTTGCAGTCACATCCTTGAGTGTATTTCCTCTTTGTTACTACAGCCAAAGAAATTATATTCTGATCCAAACCAAGCATGCATTTTCATCCATATTTTACATTTTGACTAGATCAGTATCACTTACCATAAAACATAGGTTACATATTGTATATATCTATACAATATGTATATAGATGCATTTACCAAAAATGCATATTATAAAAATTTATATCTGTTAATAGATAAACATACAAATGCACATACATACACACATATATGTATGTATATGTATGCCTCTATTGAACAATCAAATGAGGTATCTTTACCTAGTAATAGGGTTAGAGAATTCTAAAATTGAAATCTCTTAGGACACTAGCTACTCTTGATTCGAAGTCTTCAAAAGTTATCTTTCCAAACTCTTAGATGGATTTGAGATACTGTTTTGTACAAGATTATTAATGTTTTTAACTCATTCTCAGGAACCTTGTTTGATATAAAACAAAGCAATTTCTAAAAGTCCACCCTGACAATTGCATCTCTTTGGAGTTTCTTCACATTAGACCATAGCTTTTTAATAGATGCCTGTATCATCCCTTTCCAAAACACACACACAAAAAAAAAAAAGCTAGAGAGAAGTAATTCATATGTGTTTTCTTTTACTAGAGACTCCTTAGTCAAACAATTTTCTCAGGTCCAAATTCATATAGACTGAGAGGGAGACAATAAAGAAAGCTTAGGATGAAGGAAAAGTCATCTGCCTTGTAATGCCATCAGAGTCCTTGAAGATACAAAAAAATGGGACACCCAAGAATAGACCTAAAATTTGTATATCTGACTAACACATTCAGTGTAACAACTGCGTTTCACATCTAACACACTAGAATAGAGACAGATGAATTTAGTTTTGCTTTTACTGCTCTTGGACAATCATTCCACAATCTGGATCTATTGTTCTCATAAGAACTGTGATAATTTATATATTCTCACCTAGCTGATCAAGGGAAGCCAGTTGATGCAATCTTTTTGGATTTCAGTACAGCTGAATATATACTGTCAATACTGTCTCTCAAGTATCCTTCTGTATAAAAGGTCTAGCACACAGGTGGATAAACACATCATGGGATGGGCGAGAAGCTGGCTCATGGGCCAGGCACACGGGTCAGGCACAAAGGGTTACAGTGAATGAGGGGACATCAGGGTGGTGACCTGGCACTAGTGGGGCTCCACAAGGCTCCATCCTCGCCCCTGTACTCTTCAACATCTTCATAAATTACTTGGACACAGGACTGGAAGGGACTGAGCAAGTTTGCAGATGATGCAAAACTGGGAGGAGCTGTTGACTCCCTCAAATCAAAGGGACCGAGGGAGTCCCTCAATCAAGTCTCCAAAGGGAGTCTGCAGAGACATCTTGACAAATCAGAGGGCTGAAAAGTCACCAACCACATGAAGTTCATCAAGTGAACGTGCTGGATTCTGTACCTGGGACGGGGTTACCCTGGGTAGATGTACAGACTGGGTATGAGATACTGAAAAGTGCAGCAGAAAGGGATGTGAGGGTCCTGGTCAGTGGAAAGTTGGATATGAGCCAGCAGTGCCCTGGCAGCCAGGAGGGCTGAGCGTGTCCTGGGGGATCCGGGACAGCATGGCCAGCTCGGCAAGGGAGGGATTGTCCTGCTCTGCTCTGAGCTGGGGCAGCCTCACCTCGAGTGCTGGGGACAGTTCTGGGCACTGCAATATAAGGTATTAAACTATTAGAGAGTGTCCAAAGGAGGGCAACAAAGGTGATGAAGGGCCTTAGGAGAAGCCACATGAAGATCAGATGAGGTCCCTTGGTCTGCTCACTCTGGAGGAGACTGAGAGAAAACATCACTGCAGTTATAAATTCCTCATGAGAGGAAGAGGAGGGGCAGACACTGATTTCTGCTCTGTGGTGACAGTGACAGGACCCAAGGGAATGGCCTGCAGCTGTGTCAGGGGAGGTTTAGGTTGGATATTAGGGAGAGATTCTCCACGCAGAGGATGGTTGGGCACTGGCACAGGTTTCCCAGGGCAGTGGTCACAGCATTAAGCCTGACAGAGCTCAAGAAGTGTTTGGACAATGCTCTCAGGCACAGGGTGTGACTCTTGGGGATGGTGCTGTGCAGAGCCAGGAGTTGGACTCAGTGATCCTTGTGGGTGCCTTCCAACTCAGCTTATTCTGTGATTCTGTGATTCTCCACACCTCACAGTACAGCAGGGGCTAACAACTCCTTGGGCCAGGAAGCTGGAAGCATCAGGAGCTCCCTGGGTGGTGGCAAGGCAGGATGTTACCAGCCAGGTCCATCCCACTGCTCCATCTGGGGAGCAGGGAAGGCAGAAAGGCACCTAGGGACAATCCTGGGGATGGGATTTGAGCTGCTATGTTGGCCCACAGGTGAGGGTCAGGCTGAGGCCTAGTGGGCAAAACCAGGGTCAGGCACAGCTCAAGATAGCCAGGCAACCTAGGCCTGGACTAAGGACCATGGCTAGGGACAGAGCACGCTTCAACATGGAGGGTCTGCTGCTCAGCAGAGCCAGGCACTGCTGCCTCAGCCAAAGTCAGACTCTGTGGGTTTGTCCAGTTAGTGCTGAGCTTTAGGGTATGCCTCATGGATCAGCTGTGGTTATTTCTTTTCTACAGGCAGTGGCTTGAGCTAAAGCATTATATAATGCAAGTGATATATATATATATATACAGGTTGTTGCCAGAGTATACGAATCCTTTTTTGACCAGGAAATCTTATTCACCCTAAATATAAAAAAAAACCTTAACTAATTTTTTTCTCTCCAGATGACATACTTATTATGAAAAACAGTAACTAATAATCATGGTACAAATTTTCAATACTCAATTTTTTCATCTTGAGAAATTTGATTCTCAGTTTATTTTAAAATTTACAAAATTATCCTTGGTTCCTTTGATCTTCTCCAACAATGCATGACGGCAGTGCTTTGCTCAAAATCAAAGAAAAGCAAACAGTAGCATCTGCTTCAGTAACCACTGATTCCTACCTGCAGAAGAGAGGAAAGAGTTTCCTCTGACAGAGCTTGTTTGCAGCTCAGTCTCAGATAGACTGGGGACTATGCCTGCCTGATGCAATTACACGCCAGCTGACAGTAGTTACATGCATATCTTGTAACTCAAAAAAAGGAGCTTATGAGTTATTTTTATCTCTTCTCATCTTTTACCTTTTTTATCTTATTTCTTCATTTAAATGAGAAATTTTACTCTATGGTCAAAACCCCTGTAGGTAAGGTGACTGGTTAATGGTGGAAAAAATAATGAAGGGGGGTGAGTCGCCATTAAAGAGGAAAGGACTGTGATGATAGGGGCTGGTCTGCTGGAAAGCAGCTCTGCAGAGAAATGCCAAGGGCGGGGGCTGAGTGGCAACAAGTTTCATGAGCCAGCAGTGCGCCCTTGTGGCCAAGAAGAACAATTGTGTGGGGTGCATTGGGAAGGGTGTCCAGCAGGTTAAAAAACGTTATCCTCCCTGCATGCGCTGCCCTAGGGAGGCAGCATCTGGAGTACTGTTCAGTTTTGGGTTCACCAGTTCGAGAAAGACAAGGAGCTACTGGAAAGGGTCCAGTGGAGTGGTATGAAATGATTAGGGGAGTGGAACATCTCTCTTAGTAGGAAAGGCTAAGAGAGCTGGGCCTGTTTAGCTTGGAGAAGAACAACTGAGGGGGCATTTTATCAATACATACTAATATCTTAAGGGCAAGTTACAAGTGGATGGCGCCAGACTTTTTTTCAGTGGTTTCCAGAGGCAAGATAAAAGGCAAGAGATACAAATGGAAACATAAGAAGTTCCATCTGAATAGGAGGAAAAGCTTCTTTACTTTGAGGGCCACCCTACAGAACCTGCTAACCTGCTCTAGGTGTACTTACTTTATAGTGAAGCTGGACTAGATGATCTCCAGAAGTCCCAAATTATTCTGTGACTCTGTGGTAAGAAGAAGTAAAATATTCTCTAAAATTTGTAACAGTTGATATTTTCCATGCAATCTTGAGGTTTTCAAATTTTGAGAAAAAAAAAAAAGATGCTGTGAGAAATATGCCTTAGCTGAAAAAAGTTACTAAATATTTCAATTATTCAAGATAAACAATTACAACAAATCTTTCTGGAACATTTTCACATTAATAAAAGGAGAGGGATTGTTTCAGATATAACTAGTAGAAGAGTGAATAATGAAGAACGAATGATAACATATTTGAAAGATAATATGCACTAGACCTGGTTCTTTAAAGCGTGGCTTATCTTAAGTTATCCAAGTATTTTGATATTTTTTAATATTTGAAAATAGATGCAAATACTACTGAGAAGATGTAGGTTTGATTTTTGGTTTTGTTTGTTTGGTTAGGAGTATTTTGTGAACTTGCATGCTTAGTGTAGTCTTAAAAAAATTATTTGTAAAATCACTGATAATATCCTCAGGGTCTTCCTGATTTTCAGTTTTTCAGCCTTCTAACCTCGATGTCCAGCATGATAAGTGGTTAGATCAACAAGTGTGTATGAATGAGTAACTGACAAAATGTTATAGTAATTAGGTGCTTGGTAATACATACGGAATATTTTTGTTTGAATTGGCCCTTATTGTGGACATTAAATATGTGCTCAAAGAGGAAATAAATGCTATGAGTTTATGTGCAGGCATAATATAAACTAACCATTACAAAAATCCATAGCTGCAAACAAAGAATTATAGGAAACCATTAACAAAAAACAGCGTTCTGTAATGGAGTTGTAGCTTAGACATAAATTGAACTTAATGGTGTCACGTTATCCTGGTATTGCTTTATCTCCATGATAGATGAATTGGGAATTATCCTTTTCAGTCTTCTTTTTTCCATATTAAGAAAACCTTGTTCTTACAATTTTTATGCCTGTCACTTCTACAAAATTTTAATCATTGCTATTACTATGTTTTGTCTTCTATGTAGTTTGTCTTAATGCTTCCTGTAATGTGCTGGTCAAAACTAAACACTCTATTGCCACTGTTATCATAGTACCACATGGTAAGACTCAACAATAAATCTCTGTATCTTGTATGATACTGGTGTTAAAAGTATCCCAAAATTATATATTTCCTTTCTCAAGAACATCACCAATTTGTGTTCATTAAAAAAAATCTATTTGAATTTTAGTGAAATATTCCTTATATACAAATATTCCTTATTTTATATTTGTATGTGTGACATTTGAAAGTGAAGTGGATCTGTTTGCTTTGTCCTTATTGCATTCCACAGTCTTTATTTCAGACTGTTTCTCTTATTTATGAAGATCATTCTGTCCTCTCAAGCGTCTTGAAAAGTCTCATGTTTTGTATCACCTATCTACTTTGTACTTTTATGCTCAATACCGTCAACTAAGACTTTCATGAAAATGCAAAATGATGCTAGTTCAGATTTCTGTGATCTATGGCATTTATAATGAAATTTGGCAACACAGTAATAACTACAGGTCTTTACGCAGGTTTGGGGTTTTGTGGAGGTTTTGTCTCATTTTGTTTGAAATATGGTTAAATAAAATATAACAATAATCTAAAGAAAGCAGAAATCTACCTTATTCATGTTATTGCTCTACAGAGAATTCATTCTGTAAGGAAAAGGCTTTGCTTACACACACCAGGAAATGTCTTATATTAATGCAAGTGTCTCAGAATGATCCCTTGGCAATAATGGATTATTCAGTAGCAAAAAGGAAGCATTTCTCACATACTATAATAATTAGATATTCCATATAATGTGCTAAAAATATTTATCTTGAATTTATGATTCCAGAACCCATCATAATGCTACAGCTTATAAATTTGAACTGAGAAAACAGAACAGCTAGTAATGGAACACATTCAGAACATGATAGATAGAAAATTAACCTTATTCTACTATTAAGTTGGTCATAATCAATAGTTTTCACTAATACCATAAAATGTCCCTGATTTTCAGTCTATATTTCCTTCATATTAACATCTAGAATAAATTACTTTTTTATTACTATTATTGTGGGGCACTTTCTCCTTGGAATTACTGTTAAGGTCACATACAACAAAAATATGTCTTTAAAGTACAAATTATTTTGATAAGGAATGCAAAAGGCAGAAGATACTGGCTTCAGATAAGCCAGCATTTAAAATATATTTGACACACCAGTAAATTGTCTGAATAGTTCAGCAACTGTAAGTGCTAGGGAAGTATTTCATAGTTCAAATTTATGGCCTTTTTTCTTGTTGAAATAGAATTAATGACAATCCTATGGCTCAGATACACATTGTTAATTTCACAAAGAGGCTAATAGTTTCTTCATTTATGAAAATAGGTTGCTTTAGTACGCACAGCCTGAGCCTCATTTTACATCCACAGGTTCTCAGGATCCATTCTCTTTCACTAAACTTTAGGCATTTTTTTCAATGAAAGACACCAGAACTACATCAATTAAAGAATAATTTAAATATATACGCACACAATAGAGAGAGAAAAGGAGAGAAGAATCAACTGTGAACAGAATGGAGTCTTTTCATCACTAAAATACAATACTTTATTTCTTATAGGATAAAATTCACTTTACCCTGAAAGCCCAAGTAATCATTGTGTGAGAGAAAATGTGTGAATGGGATGAAAAGATAAAAATCAGACACTTCTCACAGTAAGCTAGGGTAGGGGGCTGTAGCAGAACTTCCCTGTGATGACTATAACAACTAATCCAACAGAGGAATTAGGGCATCGTTCATACTATGGCATTTAGAGAGCTTGTTGCATTTCCCTAAGTTTTATTGCACGGGGTTTTGGCAGAGCTGCTCAGACCACCTAGGCTGCTTTTCTTCACAACTTAGGCATGAGATATGATCTATCTCTTTTTCCCTGGGCCCCCTACTACTTCTTTGAGCCATGATTACAACACCATTACATCATTACACTATTGCATATTACAAAGGATTTCCAATTTTTTATGTTTCTCTCTACCTGTTATAAAACTAGAAGTTCGGGTTAGACTAGATTTTGAGAGATCTGAAGTTATTCTCAAGAATTTGGGAATCTCTTTCAAATTAAAAAAAATTGATTGTGATCATATATATACATTCTATATAATTCATACAAGATTACATTGGTAAGCATGCTAATTTACAAGTCAGATTTTGTCTTGGAATTATGAAAGGAAAGTCTAATTTTCTCATGTCTATTTCATCATGGCCTTTTTATATGGATGGAAATAACAGTTTAGCAGCCAAATGCTGTTATCATGTTTTACCTGTTAATTCCTGTTAATTAATGCACATTGTTAATAATCGTGGAATTTGGTCCATTTGGACAAATAGACAACATTGTGATAAGGTGTTTAATCACCAGATAATTATGGTACGTAATAGATGGTTGTGAAGAATTATGTCTTGTAAAAATTACTGAAAGCTCCTCTACTCACCACTACAATTCTAATTTTTTTTCTCTCCTTAATTTTCTTTTTGCTCCCTCAAACATGCAATTGAAAAGAAATCAGTAGTACACAGCTGCCAGCCATCATTTAGACAAGACAGCTCAAGGTAGTTTTTGATCCTCAGAGCTTTTGATATGTATCTGCTAGTAAGTATGTGTAATTCTCATAAATACATTTAGAAGTAAAGTTCAGTTTCTTTCTTGTAATCTCAGGAAACACTTTTGAGAAGTGTTTGAATGTAGGTGTTGAAAACATGTGATCAAAACCAATAGAAAAGACAAAAAGATTTTAAGAAAGGTAAATGGCTGATTTTTCTTTTGTGTGTTTAGAAAGTTTTGATTTGGTTTTGATTTTGAGTACTTCTTTCTTTATATTTCAGAAGCAATGCATGCCAAAACCCAGGATTTTGACCTGTGTGAATTGTACTATAAATTGTAGACACAGATTGGCCAATGAGTGTTCAATCACTGTATGCTCACTTGATTTCATATTGTGGTACAAATGAAAGCCATTACAAAGTCATAATAACTTTTTTTTTCCTAAAGTAAGTTAATATTTAATGAGCAGGTTGGATTGGTTTGCAAGTTTTATTCTCAAAAGGACACAAACTGCTGTGAATTTGCCATAAAGGATTTGATAAATACCTGTATATTTATGGATATGTGAGGAGTAAGAACACAAAGTCAAACAGGAACTGGAATATGAAGTTGCATATGTTATCTGAGCAGACATTTTCTTTATTAAACAACTGAAGATGGTACATTAGACAGTATCTCTGCCATCAGACTCAAATCTAAAATGTTTCTCACCAAAAATTCCTGAGAAATACAGATACAGTAGATGACATTGGTAGCTCTCCAATAGTTATTATGTTGAGAATCTGCTGTAGGAGGACTGTCCACAACTTTGAGGGAGCACACAGGATTTCAACAATTTTTGTACCTTCCTATAGCCAAAATCATTCTGTAGTGGAAGATACCTGAGTCTGTGGAAGGTGTTTTTTGCAAAACCCATTGCACTTCAAAAGGCACCTGATATGATAATGATGTGTACAGCCAAATATACTACTATTTGCTACTTATGTGCATTTATATTTATTTTAGCTGTTAGCACTTTGAAATTCTAGCCCATGATCTGTTGTTCTTTAATGTACCACTTCCTGTCTTGCTAGACTTAAGATCTAATACATAGTTTGCTGATTGGTTTCCATGTATGCTTGCCTGTTGGTTTGCTAGCTTGCTTGTTGTTGATGTTATTGAAAGGATCTATAGGAGAAGCTGTTTCTACAAAATCCTTCCAAACATACATTAAATAATTTACTCCCAGTGGTCTATGTTGTGAAAATGCTAAGGAAGTTAGATTCTATAGTAGTAGTGAACTAAAGAGAATTGTTGAAACATGACCTTAATCATTCAGGACACTATCTAATATAAAAAAGGGTAGTTCAGAGGTTTAGGCAAATTCCCTGTGAGAATTCAATGTAGGAAATTTTCCCATGTGATAGCCCTCAATGGACTTCTTTTCATTAACTTTATACAGACAGCTATGCAACGCCCAAAAGGTATTTGACAGTCTAATTTGGAACCATAAATGCTGCTATCATACGACTAATTTTCTTCACCTACTGATTATGTCTGACACAACACACTTCAAAAAGTCACAGTGCATGCAAATAACATGACAGAATAACAATACTTACTTTGATTAACTATGGTGTAACATACTGGAAATAAATTATCAGCAAATGCAGCAAAAAGACACTGCTGTTGTAATAAAGAAAATCTAAACAGAATAAGCAAACAAGATAAATTACTATTGTCCTTATTACACAAAAAAAATACTTCTTTAAGTTGAACTACAGAAAAAAGCTTTGACGTTTGCTTGTATTTGTTTTTATTAGCACTCATTAGGATTTTATCCTTTGCTTAGATGAAAGATCAACACCAAATGAATACAGAGAGAAAGAAAAGAAAAAGTAATAGCTATAATGCTTAACATTTTTTTTTCGTGAATTGTAGATAATTGCAGATAACTTTTGGTCCCTGTGATTTTCGTTTTTCTTCATTATAGGGACAAACCCTAGGGATCATTAGAATAAAATAGGAGCAATACCTCTGAGCATTCCCAGCATTATATATAGCAAATCCACTGATCTAACACACATAAAAAATAAATTTCCATATATATTATGTAACTGAATAATTATGCAAGCAATAAGATTTAAGAATTAATTCGTTCATTTATGCCATAGCTGAAAAATAAGTATTATATGATTTGCACACATTATGCATGTCACATCATTTCTCATAATATTAGTTACTACTCAAGTGTTTTTCAACACAATTTATAGTTTTTAGCATGCACTCAAGAGGCCCAAGAAAAGTAAGAAATAAGAGAAACAAAAAGTGGCATGTGAGAGAAAAACTGAAAAACTCATATATTGAAAAGCTTTAGGTAAATTTCTGTTGGGATATTTAATAATATCTGTAAATGCAATATCTTTCTTACCAAATGTCAACTGTTGCTGAAGAGAAATGCTGAAAGAAGTTCAAGGAGTAATGATAAAAATAGTTAAGAATAATAACATAAATTAATTTGTACTTATTTTGCTATTAATTCTAGCTGTGATGTGAGGGTTTGTTGTTTTGGTTTGGTTTTCTAAGCAGATAACTCTTTTTTGAAAAGAGAAAGAATGTGCTCTGTTTTTACAAAATTGATAATTTGAAGTACATTGAGATATGAGGGGAAAAGTTCCAGATAACAAATTCATACAAAGTAAACTTCAGCACTGTAAAAGTGTGTTTAAGTCTTCTCAAATTCCCTGCTGATTTTATTACCATCTTTTGAAGAAGGAATGGTACTTGACAGTGGCTGCAATGGCAGATTGTACTGTTTTGTGACAAATTTTATGCTTATAGAAATAGTTTTTTCTAAAGTTCCAAGCGTTCATCCAACACTAAAATCCAGCTATTTCAATAACTCTAACAGTATTTCTTGCCACTATCCTTATATTATTACATAAGTTCTTTAATACAATAACTGTACAAGGACTCTCATATATTCCCAGTGAACAACCATCTTCTGAGAACATTACTGTTGTCTGAAAAAGCATAAGATCTGTTCCAGCCTTTTACTTTAAAGAGTAATAGATAGACATTTCTTACTCAAGAAAGAAAACCATTTTTTCAGAACTCCTTCTATATTTTTTAGCCTCATCCTTGTACATTTCAATCAATCAATTAGATCTGAAAACACAGCTATTCACAGAAAGTTATCACACTGCTGACTTGAGGATATGGTTTAGGGGTGATTATGGTTGTGTTGGGTCGACAGTTGGGCTAGATGACCTTGAAGGTCTCTTCCAACATTGATGATTCTGTGATTGTGGAAATAAAGTACATACAAAATTTCCAATATCAATAAAATATAAATCCCTGTCAGCATGACAAGAGGAAAATCCTTAGTTTAAGTCCAAATCTGAAAATCAGTTTGACTGTGTGTACACTAACACTGTTACAATACACTAACTGGCTACTCTGGCATATTTTAATATGATTTATAGATCAGGTCACTCCTTTCTATACACTATCTTTATGTGTCAGCTGTTCTTAGAAACACCTAAAGACAGCAGTGGCCCTGAAGTTTCTTATGACCCTGAAATTCCACCTCCATATATGCTTTCTAGTGTTTAGAATCTAATTTACCCTGAAGATCATCAGAAGTCATAAAAAAGGCATTTTTCTTCTTGTCTTATTTTAACATGGTCTGAAATGATGAAAATGCTCTGAGAATATCTCAATTTAGAGCTTCTGAAAATATGAGACCTTCTTTAAACATATTGTGATTCCTGTTTCTTCCAAATATTTTAGCTTCAGAAGATTTCTGTAATGTTTAAAAGATGCCATTTCAGTCTCTGTGTCTGAGAGTTTCAAAAAAATATATCCAGTTATTCGATAGGTCGAGCTGTAAACCCTAAGATGAAAAAAATCCAGAGAAACAATGACTCAAATTTATAGCTTAGCATATTCCTTTGGGATATGCAGGTTCAGTCTTTTCACAAACCATACTGGATTCAGGTCCTGAAGAGGAGTAAGAATTTAAGCAATGTTCTGTCTTTGGGGGAGGGTTATGTACTTTTATTGGGCCCCTATTGATTTTATCATAGTTTTAAGCATCTACTTTCTACAAGCAGATCAGTCTGGATAAGTGTGTAATGTAGATGCTGATTATCTAGTTTGAAGCATGATGACATTAGGAGAGAGCTAGCATAAATGCATGGGACTTAATCTTCAGGGAATAAATGAAAAGGTGGTGTTAAGAACTAGTGTCAGGTGTTGAAGCAGGATTTGTTTTCATTTTGTTTTCTAAATATCATCATCATTAATGTTTCTGGGGTTCCTTTCTGTTTGAGAACCTTAATAAAGTACAACATTTTTAATAATTTATGATGCAGGGAATGCAGTGGAACAAATTTTAAAATAAAATATAATTATACTGTACTAAGTTGAACACAGTAAATTGTGCCTTTACATGTAATGGGAGATGAACAGTGAGAGGGTGTCACAGAATGGATCAGGTTGGAAAGAAGCACAGTGGGTCATTTAGTCCAAACTTCTTGCTCAAGCAGTGTCATTCTAGAGCACATCGCACAGGACTGTGTCCAGATGGTTCTTGAATATCTCCAGAGACAGAGATTCCACTACCTCTCTGGACAACCTGTTCCAGTGCTCAGTCATTCACACAATAGAGAAATTCTTCTGCAGATCTAGATGGAACCATCAGTTCATCAGTTTCTGCCCATTGCTTCTCATCCTGTTGATAGGCATCACTGAGCAGAGCCTGGCTCCAACCTCTTGAAACCCTCCTTTGAGACACAGATGGACATTGATGAGGTTCTCTCTGTGTCATCTCTTTCTGCAACTGAACAGGCCCAGCTCCCTCAGTCTGTTCTTGTAAGAGATGATCCAGGTGCTAAATTGTGTTTGTTGCCCTCTGCTGCAACTGGACACAACACTTGCACTTCAGACAGTTCTCCGCCCAACTCTCCAGTTCATGGAAATCCTTCTGAAGCTTCTGCACAGCACTCTGGGTTATTGGCCACTCCTCCCAACTTTATGTCATCAGTGAGGAGGCATATGGACCTTCATTGAAGACACTGATGAATAAGTTACACAATACTGGGCCCTATATTGAACCTTGCAGTGCACCACTCGTGACAGGTCTCACACAAGACTCTGTGTCACTTATTGTGATCCTCTGCGATCTGCTGTTCAGCCAGATGGGAATATCAGAGGAAATCAGAGGGAACAGAGAATATTCAAAAGCATACAGAAATTTCCAGAGTGAAAAATCATTTGTGACCTTGACTCTTAATTAGTTATTTTCTTGGAAGGATTGCCAAGCATTTTTTCCTAGAGGCAAAAGCCAATTAAAAAAAAAAAAGCACACAAAACAAACAAACAAACAAACAAAACCCAACAAAAACAAACAGAAAAAAATCAACAAAACAAATTGTATTTAGAAATGTATTAATGAGCTTTTCTTATCCTGGATTGGTTTTATCAAGTATGGTATTGAAATCTTTTACTAATCAAACTTAAGTCAAAGACATTTTTAACGCAGCTTACTGGATGTTGTCCTAAAATAAGCAGCACAGACTCCTTTTTGGTTAACATAAATTGGACATTGATGAAAATTGCACATAATTTATACTGTTTTCCTTTTACTTCATGTCAGCTTAGGTTTGATTAATCTCATGATGGTTTTCCTGTTTGTTTTCTTTGGAAACTAAATCCCCGACACCCAGAGATACAAGACCTCTGTCCCATTAGCTTTAGGTCTTATAAGTAACTGTTAGATGTTCAAACAGTCACACAAAAGAAGCAACAGAGTTTTTTTCAGGTTAGTATCAGCAATTAGATTTCTATTTTTTTGCAGAATTTTCCAGGTTTCTACCTATCTGATTGTCTTATATTCACTATAAACTTTTCACTCTGACAAAAGCAGAGAAAGGAGGAGGGAAGAGGCAGAAAAGTATTTATTACTGCCTTCTATATTACCTCAAAATTGCTTGCTAAATTAGTTAAGATTGGTTCAAAATCAGATTTCAGAAGCTGGAGTTATATCTGATCTCTCTGACACACCTTATTCATACACCATTTATGCAACACTTACAATGTTACTGTCATTGAACATTTGAACAAAATCTCATTTTGTCCTGACAGATTTCTGTTCAACAGGTAAATGATGGTAATGTGCCCTCCTAGCCATACAGTTTCGTAAGCTTAATTACTTTCTGCATTGTCTCATCTTGCACAATCAGTACTACTACATTTATTCTGAGAACTCATTTGCTATTCCTTTTATTTGTACCTAGAATTTGGTTTGTGAAACAAGCCCAGCTTCCTGCATCCTGGGCCAGCTTCAGAAGTTATGAATACATATCTCTGTATGTCCATTCCAGAGTCCAGCCAAAAATCTTAGGGAAATCAGAACTGTGGGTCTTTCATTCCAGATAGGAAGGGAAATTATGTTCTTACTTCTGGACTATCTGTACCTCATAAAGCTATCTTCTGCAAAAGATATGACCCTCCAGTCTTATGTAACTTTGGAAGCATTTCCGGTGGGTCCAGATTCTTTTGGTATGCATTGGTTTTTTCTTTTTGCCAAAATATAAAAAAAGTCCTCACATTTTTATGAAAGTGAGATAATGAGCTAAACAAGCTAAAGCAGTATTGGGTCTGCACAGGAGAAGTGCTGTAAAAAACAACAGCTTTTTAAAATGAAAGATGGAAGTTTCTAATGTGTCTATACAGCAGCTAAAAAGATGTTGAGGGACACTGAATCATTACTTCAGATTCAGATTACTCTGTTATCACTGCAGATACATAGAATCCTTCTGGTTACCTAATTCTTCCATTGAAGTACGCTCCTGCAAAGAGCAATGTTTTCTACTATGCCGAGCAGTATAAGTATTTTTAATGATTAAAGATAACTTCTGTCTCTAAGTAATACCATGTTTCGTTTCTCTATGGTAAGTTAGCTTCTAAAAAATTCTTGGGTCTGTTTTGTGGATTAAATATTAATTTTGAAACTGCTGAAACTGAAGCTTTACTCATTTAGCCACACATTTTTTAAGACACTCTGGGGTAAACAAAGTATCTGCATGGGGTGATATATATTACAGTGCCTCTAGGAAACATAGAGTTCTAAGGTTGAATCTGGGGATCACAGAGTTTTCATGTTGTCAAATTATATTAGACATCTATATATGACCAGCTGATTCAAGTCCTTAGTGTTGAATAATATTTTAATGCTCTTTTATCCTATGCAAAACAATCAGTTAGAAATCCTGTTATTGCAAAGGACTAATTTAGAGTAAGTCTTTGCTTAGTACTAGTTCATGATGAGTGGCTGTTATTTTACTTCTAACCTGAAGAAACTATTCCATGTATAATGTGTGATATATATAGTCTTATTAAAATTTTACATATCTTTACATTGAGTGAATATGGAAATGCTGTTTCTGACTGTTAAATCAGTTGAAATAAACTGACTGTACTTTGAATAATTACACTATATGGTGGTAATGAAGAAAATTTAGATTGCACTTCCTTTCATTTTATATTTGGGGCTTTTATATGAACTTCTTCCTTAACTACAAGGAGAGAAGAGTTCTCCACAAGATTCTCAAGAGACCTCTGTGCAAATCAAACAATGGCATTGACATTAACAGAACACTACCTGTTGCAGAAAGTATTTTCAGACAAGCTTAACCATATAGGAGTTTCAGAAGCATTTTGCCAGGGACCAATGGTTCAAGTTATAATTAGACTGAGTTGCTGTCATTCACTTGACTGGTTTATGTTGAATTTAACAAAGGGGAAATTCAGTGCTTTGAAGAGCTCTGTAGCATATACAGTTTCTTGTCATAATGAAAATATGCTTTTACCATTATTTGATCAATTGAGATCCTATAGATATCTTTTAGTAGGGAATATGAAATATCCTCAGAGAGAAAGGTCCTCTTTTTTCAGTGAACCTGCATATGGAATTCAGCACCACACACTCAGAAGGAAAAAACCAGAGATGTCTCTGTATAGTATAAGCCTCAATAAATACCACCTTTCCAAAATGATGACAAGTGCTTAACTGTAATTACATACATTTCTAATGCATTTTTTTATCTGCTGAAAACCCTGGTGCAAGGTTTTTATTTTTTTTTCCTTATTGTAAATCTTAGGCTGAACTTTCCTCCTTTCTACTGTGTGATAACTTCAAACTTATCCTCAGTGCCTTGCTGATATCAATTCTGACCCAACTGCATCCTGCTGAATTGCATGAGGCCCTGCAAAGTAGCTTTTATGTTTTAAGGTACAACTACCATAATCTTCTAAACTATCTGATAAAATTTTAATCTCTCTGCCCTCCTTTTTAGAAATCAGCCAAGGAAAGATGTGTTGACAGCATCTTATTTTATTTATTTCTCACAAATCCCTATGTCTGCCATGTTTAATCGTTTATCTTCTTCCTCCAGTTTTCCTTCCCCCTCCCTCTCACTTTAATCTTTTCTTTCCATTTGGCTTACTGTGGCTGAAGTCCAGCTTTGCTCTATTCTAATTATTGTGCAGACTATATTCCTTTATCTAAACACATTCTTTGTTTCCTAAAATGCTCTGCTCCTGTACTTTATCATTAGATTCTCTCAATGTCATCACTACTTGTGCTTTTCCTGTCTTGATTATTTGATCATTGATGACAGAAAGGATGAGCTGCAGTTTATTAGATTTGTTCTGTGGGGTTTGTTGCTAGGTGATACCCCTTAGCCACTGCTATAAATACTTAATAATCTTAAGATTAAATTTCCTTGTTACTTTACATTTAACAGTGTAAGGTACCTGAACTTTGCTGATTTAAAGTGCATTAGAAAACTATTTGGATTAAGGGAGAACTCTGATTGGCTGCTAGATTATTGCTAAGGGATGGATTAATTTGTATGAAGCACAGGGTTCAGTATTTTAAACTGCAAAACTCATCTTATTCCAACAGTTTGACATACCTTTTTTTCAGACTGAAACTATTAGGAAAAAAATCACAACTAAGCAAGCTATTTAGTAATCATGAGGTAACATTCAAGAAGGATTGAAACTTTGAGGCTCTGCTGGGGTGTATGTTTGTCCTATGTTAATCGCATCCCTTATCTCACCTTGCTACTTAATATTTATCCAACAGAAATTAACTATTTAATTCGTGCATGACCTTGAAAAAGTTCCCATGTAAAATACAGTACCATGAGTATACTATGGTTGTTGTTATAAGAGTGTCTGCAAAAAGTCATTTTAGTGTCTGAATATTTTTGTAATTATGAAGAGAGTTATCTTCTTTCAAACAAGATTTAAACTAGAAACTGGAATCAGAATGGAAAATTTGTATTTGCTGTCATTTTTATCAGTGAAGTTCAAACATATTATCCTTAGGCCTGTGCTCTCATTTAGGTTAAATCATTGTTGCATAAACCTGCCAGTGTATAGGACCCATAAACTAAACTTATTTTAAGACTAATTTTGTTGCTATAGAAAAATAAAGTAGATTTTTATTCTAAATTATAAGTGGGCCTCATGACTCTTGTTTCAAGACCCCTCACTTCAAAGATTCTTTTTTTCTTTTACTTTGTATTCTGTTCTTGCTTAGTCCACTTCAGGGTTTTTGAAATACTAGTGAAATGAGTTTGAGCCACAAACAAATTAGACAGATATTACACCAACTGATAATTTAGGTAAGATGTATAGCTTCACAAAATCATTTCTGAATCCTCGTTAGGGGTGTAAATGTAGATAAAATAACAGAAAAAAACCCATTCATGTAATTGAAAAATGTGGAAATAAATTAAACTGGAAATAAATATTTAAATTAAAGAAATTAAAATCTTAGTATCGCTTAACAATACAATGAACCAAAATATATGGGAGAAGCATGCATGATGAAGAAAAGCATTTTGGCAAAATAAGATAATCTAGAAAAAAATGAAGCATAAGATCAAAGTATCTCCATATTTTTATTTTATTAAATAAAGTTTATTAAAGAGAGGGACAACAATTCATTTTATTATAGTGCATAAGTATTTCCATGCAGGAGAAGTAACTGTTAAGGTGCTCTTAAAAAAGGCAATCAACACAACCAATATAAAAGCCAGACACATTCAAATACTAGGAGAATTATTTAAAATTCAGAGTATTCTATCTCTCAAAAAGTTTATTACGGGAAGTGCTGAATTTTCTGTCACTTGAAGATTTTATATATGTACCATTTAATAGTCTCAATGCAGTGTAACTGAGTGCAAGGGCCTGTCTTAATTTAAAGTTTAGACAAAATTATCCAGTCATCATAGGCACACAGACACACATGTATATGTGCATATATATATATAGTCAGGAGAGACTTCAAAAAATTCCCCCATCACAGTGAAGAAAGTAATTAGATAAATACCAGCCCAGCCCCTAAAAACTTTAAGTAACTAAACACAACAACAACTACAAAAAGTGACTGGGATAAGACCAAAACTCAGCAAATAATATATTCTTTGCTCAGGGCTTAGTATTTTGTGTCAAGAATTCTAATCCCACTGTACTGAATGTAATAAAAAGAAATAAAACTGTCCCAGATGGCTTATATTCTAAACTGGCAAAACACAACCACTGAACAAACAGGGTCTGCAGGGTAAGATAAGGTTACTATCCAGGCAGACATGTGTGAATAAATTAAATGTGGCAATGGCTCAGCCATCACATGTGGTCATCAATCTAATCAATGACAAGAGGGCAATTATTCATAGGAGTATTTTGGTACATATTTTCCCTTACATTTAAAACAGTTTAATTAATTGCAATTGTCCATATCCCATTGCAAGGAAAAAAAAAAAAAAAAGTCATGCTCATGCCTATTTATTATTTTCACACTTACTAAATTCACAAATCAAAATACAATCTCGATTTCCACCAATATATTTCACTATGTCATTGCTTTAATATTTCAAGTAAATTAATCAGCTGATCACCAATACTTCCTTAGATTTGCTGACCATAGGTTTAACATTACAAGCCCTAAATCCTGAATGACCAGTTCAGTAACTACCCTCTGCATGCACTATTAATATTCTCGCTACAGATATGATTATGTCAACTTCAAAGGCATCTCTTCTCAAATATTTAACCTAAAATATGCAACATAATTTAATAATAATGAAGTCTGCTTTTGCTGGGATAAAGTTTTCACCAAGGCACATGAGAGCAGACACATAAAACTTCTGACCAGCATTTTCATAAAATAAACCCAATGGTAACTGCTAATCTGAACAGATTTATAGTAGCTAAGTAGCATGAAGGATAATAAGTTATAAAACTAAAAATAAATAGAATAATATTAATTAAAGTCTTGAAAATTACAGCTTTGTTTCTCTATAGTAATTATACCATAAGTTGAGAAACCTTCTGGGGTCTTGTTTCAGGGTTTACTTGGCAAAGAAGACAGTTATAATCTCATAAACAGGTAGGAAGCATTCTTAGCCTGTTACCAAACAAATTACATGCCTAAGGGGAAATTTCAGACAGAAAACAGACTAGTATTTTCAGCATTTACCTACTTTTTAAACCAGTATATCCACTCAGTAGATTATAATTTTCCTCAAAAGTTTTACTCATGAGCAATAATAAAAGCTTGTTAAGAATTCCTGGCATCCATGGTGTGACATCAGTGTTAAGACTGAAGATTATATTTGTTCATTTGAGTAGAACTGTGTAAGACTGTAGAAAACAATCTCTCTCTTATCTCTCTTTTCCTCATATTTATTGTGATTTATTAGTATGCATCTACAGGCAGTGTCCAAATCCAGTGAAGCTAAAAGTAATTCACAAGGCCTTACACTTATCGTTAGTGAAACCATAAAAAGAACCTCTGAAGGACACAATGGTGATTTGAATGCACATTTTTATTTTAAATAATAATAATCTAAACCTGTTGCAGTTATTTCAGAAATCATGTTTATTGATTTATTGTTTCTGAGCAAAACGGTGAGTACTTTTTATCAGATAAGACTTTAGTTTTCAATAAGTAGGGTGTTAGGAGACCATAAAAATATATATAAAGATTAAAATATATTTTGTTACCAGCCGTTTATTCATATTAAAAAAAATCCCGCATGAACTGCATATGCTAATCAAAAAATTCTGCAATTTAGTGAGTGTTATATTCAACACTCTATTTAGTAAAAAATTAATGGTATATAATTAAAATATTTATCACTTTTTTTCAGAGCCAGAGGCAATGGTATTCATATTTTCAGATTATGTTAACATGGTCTGTTTCATCATAGTATATTTGTAGAAAAATAATAACAGTTTTAAATTTTTATTCCTCTATATACAATATCACATTAGCTTCTTTGTATTGGGAAGTTTGACTTGTCTTACTGGTTTTATGTTAAAATATTATCAAGGCATTAGCACTAAAGATATATTTAGAATAACGTAGCATAACATAACATAACGTGGAGAAGTAATCTATGTCCATTTTTATGAATTCTTGACTGAATCCTTATAAGTGATATTCCTAGAACTGACAGACAAGGTAGGTGTTATTGGGAAGATTCTTCTGAGGAAATATATCTTATTTTATTTCTCAGAACGCTTGAAAATCTTGGGACTTAATATTTCATCCACTGAAATGGCATTTTATGAAAATCTCTGTCACATTATCTCTTTAGAAACCCAGAAAAGCATTTGTATGGTGAAGCAAACTCATACTCAATTCTTGTAGTTCAGGTGGAAAGAGCATTCAGCACTCTTCTGGTTCACTTTTCCCCCTCTCTTTTCAAGCATGAATAATCAGCATGAAATAGGGGATTTACCTTTCATTCTTAACATGTGTATTTTCACATCCACTCAGAGATTAGCCAAAATATAAAAAGCACAGAAAAAGCATGGGAAAACTGCTGAGGAAATAGTCATAAACGTTTGGAAACATTCCCTCCCACACTTTAGTCTCTGAAAACCTCTTTGGAAACTTATATTCTAGGTCACCCCCTTAACATAGAAAAGGACTATGAAATCTAAAAATTATTCTCATAAAGACTATTAAAGAAATTACTACACAATAATAGATTTTATAACGACACTATTTAAAAATTATTTCTTTCATGGATTGAAAGAATCTTATGTGTTGCTGACTACAAGTTTAATATAGTAAAATTTATTTCCTTGTATTTTTCATGTTAAATAATGTCATTAACATCCCTAGGACAACCTAAATGGATAAGGTAAGATAGATTTATCCCCAGTTTATTTTATACTCTGTTTTATTTGAATGCAAAAATCTTTGAAGATTTTGTATAACCACTTCAAAAATTTAAACAGAACCTCAAGAGATGTTGTGTAATTTTCAGTTCACTGAACCAGAGAATAGTCTCTCAAAGCTGTTTCAGTGTTGTCACTACTTCCACCTACAAAAGAAACAGCGATGACTCAAAGTTGGAAACAAGAATAAATAAGCAAATACCTTCATAACAGATAGCTTTCAGAAACTGCCTATTCAACATTTTTCTTGAAAGTTTTACCTATGGTAGATAACTGGAACTTTAGTTTCAATATCTGAAATACCCTGAGTGAATTTCAATATATTTCATCACTTTGATAAAGTAATAATCAAACAACATAATTTCAGCCCCAAACTTTTCTGTTAAAGAACCAATCAGAATAAATAATTTGCTGAACACAATAAATTTAAATTAGGACCAAAGTGCATTTTCCAAGCCTACATAAATTAATGATGTACTGAAGGAAACAGTAGGTTTGATGACTCCTTGTGTATATGATTTCAAATAGGAATACAAATAGACATTTTTCCTTAGAGAATAAGGTCTTCTGAATCTGTGTCTTACTGACCTGAAGGCTGCACACATCCTGAAGGATGGTTTCATGAAAATTACATTAAAGAGGAACTTATGTTTCATGAAAATTGTGCTTTGACCACAAATTACTAACAAGCTGATGTTATATTTGACTAAATCCAATTTGGGACATCTTATTTTGTAAAAAAGAAATCTTTGGAAATACTCTTTATGCAAGGAAAAAAATACTATCACTTTGAATTATAAATTCTGTGAAAGTTTGAAAATTTTATACTTTTTATATCTGTGTGCACATTGTGAATGAGGGTGATTCCATTCACTAATTCAAAGTAACTAGTCATGTCTCTATATCAAATTGCAGAATAACAGAATATGCTGAGTTTGGAAGAATCCCACATGATGCCATATGTACTTGCATATATACATATATATTATATGTGAGTGTGTGTACTCACATAATAAATTCTGGTCATGTTATATGGAAATTTGTGAATTACTTTAAAGTTGTTAGGTTATTTATGTTAGTAAATTCAGTGGAAATTAATTACATTCATTATATTTACAAATGCGGCAAAAAATTAATTTAAGAATTGTGACAGTTCTCCCATTATCTCTTAGGAAGGTTTTCCTAGAAATTAGATTCTTTTTGTTAGAAATTGTTACTAATAATCACATTATATCTGAAATGCTTTACTAATATTTCTATGAGTCACATAGAATTCTATTATACAAATCTTAGATTCATGATAGTAATTGTTATACAGCCAAACTAAAATCTTTGAGGTATTACAAGATTGGTGATATGAGGGAAATTGATGAACTTGATCAGCAGGGGCGGAAGGAGACAGGTTTGTTCAGTGTGGAGGAGAAAACTTTGTGAGGGTGTAAGAGCAGCCTCACAGCACCTATGGGGATGTCACTGGGAATATAAAGACTTTTCAGTTTGGTGCATGAAAGGAGAATAAGAGACGACAGGTGTAAGTTAAATTGAGTGGTTAAGACAGGATTTTAGGAAAAAAATCTAATATCTAATACTGAAGCTGATTTCCAAACAATGTAGGTATTTCTTTTCTTTCTGATTTTAAGGCATGGACAAAGTGGGAAAACTGGGTTGTACTTACCTGATGATGCATTGAGCAGGGAATTGGATTAGTGATCACTCAAGGGACCTTTTGAAAACATATACTGCAACTTTTCTGCTCCACAATTTCATGCATCTGTCAGTGAAATTCAAAATTTATTTTTTTTATCAAACTCATAGAGCATGTAAGTGGTTCATGATTCCTTTCTTTTGAGGTAATTTTTGAAAGCAGATATAATGACTTCTTATCGCCTCATTATAGGTAAGTATTTCAATTCACCTTTTTCCTCATGTTTTAAGTCCTTTGTTACTAATTAATTTAATTAAATTATGTCATTCTAATATTTAAAATATTTATTCATGTAGTTTCATTATTTTCCCATTGCTCTTCAGAAGATGTTTAAATAAAGATTCTCTTAAAATAATGAGTTGAGGCAAGAAGTTTTCAACATAGGTTACCAATGAAGATACATTGTTGTCTCTTTTAGAAGTGCTGCCATGCAGACTTTCATACTGGAAAGCGAGTAAGTGGAGAAAATGGACAATTTTGCTAGTGAGTCAAAACAAAATTTAAAAGAATTAACATTGGCTGCAGATCATTGCACGAATTTGTTTTGTAGTAATGATTATTCAGTAAGGCAGGAAGTGAATAGTTTCAGTACATTGCAAACAATGCAAATAGGCAAAACAATAACTGCTACCTCTACCCTGTCAGGTAAATCATCTGACTCTACTCAGCAAAACATCTTATATTATTATAAGCTGCTCTCTAAAAATATCAGATTCATGTCAATAGCAATGAAAAAGAGAGGAAGAATGTTAAGTATTGTTAGAAAAAGAATTTAGAAACCTACAATATCTGATTACATTGTTGTACAAACCCATGGTACATACCTATCTTGAGTGCTTCATGCTGTTCTAATCATCCTGTCTGAGAAAGGTACAGCCTGTTAAAGTCAAAAAGAAAGATGACAAGCATGATCAAAGAAATGGAACAGTTTTCATATTAAGAAATACTTAATAAACTAGGACTATTCAGCCTGCAAAACAGACAGCAGGAGATAGATGTGGTAGCATTGCTCAGCATTAGGCTATGAAAAAATGGATTAAGGAACAATTATTCACTCTCTTTCAGTGCCCAGGAAATAGGAACATCCAATAAAGTTATCCGGCCAAAGGAAATACATTTCCACACAGAGTAAAATTAAGTTTTGGATCACCTTATTATCAAGAGCTGTGGAGACCAGAAGAATAAGGAGATTCAATATGTGATTAAGCAATTATGAAAAGCCTATCAAGCTCTATCCAATACAAGAAAACAGATCAATGTTTCTTTTCAAATATTTTCAATTTTTTTATCAATGTTTCTTTTCAAATACAACACCCAATAAAATTAATTCAGCACTGGAAAACTCTGTATTATTTCTACTGTTGTGTGAGTAGTTCAAAAATTTGAATATAGATTTTAGATAGTGATTTTAAGTTTCTGATTGCATTCAGCCCTTTCTCATTTCAGTACTCAATGTTTCAAAGTTTAAAAAACTGTAAAGATAAAAATAACCTAAATCCAATAATGAAAAAACTGGAGAACACTCAATGAAACAGAAAGGAAGTAGATTTAAAACAGATGTAAATACTTACTTTCTTGAAATTTCATCCACAGAAAATTTGGAAAACCTGCAGATTCAGAAACAAATTAGAAAAACTGGTGAAGAAAAATAAATGGCTGCTACTTTGGCGTGTGTGCTGCAGCATTTCTCATAAACAAATTATGGACAGAGAGAATGCAAGGGAAATGAAAGCTGTGGGCAGCATCTTCTATTCTGCTGGTAACAGAAAACTGTGCTGAAAGTACTAATGACTTTACTTGGCAAGATATTTCTTGGTTTTTACTCTAAGTGGAACACTTCATGCTAAAGTGTCATATTAATTTTTTTTTTACATTGAAGAGCATTTTACAGTAAATGATTGGTATGAAATCATCCAGAGTAAGGGATATCCCAGAAACCAGCTAAAATATCCCAGAACTGAAAGGGATTTTGGCCTGGAATCCGGTGTTTTTTCAGAAAACTGTATCTAAAATATTCTACTATAATTTTTATTCTGACAGAGTGGCTATGACAACGTAATTTGGAAAGTTTATTATAATGTGGGATTTTCTGTTATTTGAGGGCAGAATCTATTCAATATTCTCTTTTCCTACTCTTTACCTCTCTCTTGTATGCAAGATTTTGCCTAGGAGAAGTAGAATCAAACATGGAAGTAAGTATTCATAGAAACAAGATAAAACATTTGTCCAGAGAAAGGCCCTCATGAAAGGTCTAGAAACTGTCTTAGGAGGAGTGCCTGAGGGAGCTGGGTTTGTTTAGTCTGGAGAAAAGGAGGCTCAGGGTGGACCTCATCATTCTCTATTGAAAAAGGTTGTAATGAGGTGGGGGCAGCCTCTTCCACCCTGCCTGCAGTGACAGAAGTAAAAATGGAGTTGAGACTGGGGAAATTCAGATTACATATAAGAACAACATTTCTCACTGTTAGGGTGCTCAGGCATTGGAATAGGTTGCCCAGGGAGGTGGTGGAGTCACCATCCCTGCAGGTGTTCAAGAGGCATCTGGATCTGGTGCTAGGTAATGTGATTTAGTGTTTACAGTGGTAGTGCTAGTTGGGTGGTTGGATTGGGTGATCTTGAAGGTCTCTTCCAACCTAATGATTCTATATTCTACTTGATACATTCCAAAAGAGCACACACATTCTTATATATCTGTCCCAGTGCTTGCAGTAGAGTTCAGAGGATTGTTGATACATGGAGTAACACAAACACAGGACTAAAAAGCCAGAATGACAAATTTTCGTTTATCTCTTGTCACTGAGTCATTTCTGTTTGTCTAACTTGTTTTGAAAGATTGCATTGATACATATTCTGCCTTTCCTTAGAAAATCATTATCATTAATTTCTTCTTAATAAGTAATAAATGTTGAACAAAGGTTTCAGATAGACGGTATTTTCAGATAGTATTTAGGCTCTATTAAGTACTTCTCACAGGTAGATCTGTGAGAAAGCACAGCACATAGCAGGCAATCAACAGTCCATGTTAGGACTAATTTTGAAGTATGCCAGAGTGTTCCTGGATAGAACAGTGTGATGGATGTGCAGAAGTGCATTTGAGGTGATCTAATCTGTTATACTTTGCTGGTTGGTCTTGTTGGCAATTATAGCATTGGATTTTCCCTCTCTCTCTCTCTCTCTCTCCATCCCCCCCCGTCTCTCTCCTCCTTAACAAAGATGTGCTCGGTAAGTTGGGTTAAGGCTCAATAGTGTTGTAGCTTTTTGTAAACTACCACATCAGGGTCCTCTATCAGTAATCCCCAGAGGCTCTTTACATGCCTAGATTCTAAGTGTCAGGAAATTTGTGTTCAGAGTTTCTACCACTTTAGCAATACGTTGGGACTGCAGTGTGTAAGGTCTTCTGTAGGAATATTGGCAGCAGAGTCTTTGAGCACCTGGGTGGTTAGTATTTCCCCTGATCAAGTCGATGTGGAAGATATATTATTTCTGATTATCTATATCTGGAAGCAATATAGATAGTTTTAGCTCCAATCTGTTTGCATGTCTAACTACCAACCTTGGATAAAAGGGAGAAGTGTGTTGGGAGCTCTTCATCTTGTCCCACAGGGCTTCATGTCATTAGCAGGAATTTGAGAGATGGATTAAAATGCCAGTGAAGCTTGAGCTGTCTGCACTATGAAGAGTTTAATTTAATTGCCTGGAGATGCTGAAACATCATCAAAATGAGAGAAGAGTTTTGAAATTCATTTACAGTATTCTGTAATTCAAAGCATTCATAGCAAAGAGCTGTGAAAGATTTCACCAGAAATGCATTCTTCTATTTCTTCAGAGAACAAATACAGAGATCTAGAATGTCTAGCATGTTGTATTTTCAATGAGTATGCCTGCCTTAGAAGGATGCTGAGAGGTGGGTTTTAAATTTCCATAAAACTAAGCACTTCATAGTAATACACAGAATGTTTAGTGTGATTTAAATAATAGTATTGATGAGATCAGTTTATTGCCTCAAAAGGGTCATGTCTGCTGAGTTATTGCCTGATCCTGTCCTTTCAGAGGAAAAGCAGCAAGCTTATTGCAGTACATCATAGATATAAGCCTCTGCAAAACTAGGCTGCTTCCTAGATAATGATAATCCAGCTTTTCATAGGAGTGTTTAAGTACTTCTTTTCCCACAGTTTTAATGAGGAGTTTAATTCTGCCTAAATAATGAAGACCTGACTGGACAAACCGTATTTTTATAACAAGAGTGACTAAACTCTAGTCAAAGCATCATGTGGAGGCCATGTTAGAAGTGAATAAAGGAGAACTAATTTCATCATCTTTGGTCTTGGATATTGCAAGCATACATTATGTTATGCTGTGTTCTTTGGTCCAACTCTTCAGATTTCTAATGGATTGTTTTTCAAAGTGGTTTTTTTATTATTTTCTGTAAAAAAAAAAAAGTTGTTTTAAAGATTTTTGTTCCGTGCTTTGGGGATGGATGCACTTTAAAAATGTTCCAAGGTCAAAATAATTATTGGGAAATTTTTCTCTTTTATATAACAATAAGGCTAACTCACTTGATGATATACACGTACACACATATATTTAATAAAATGCATCAATCCTTTGACAAGACAGAATTATTTTATAATGGAAGAATGACACCTTTTGTACTTTTTCCACATCTGAGTTCTCCTCATTGATCTTAGAAGTCATTCAGGAAAAAGTGGTTGTGAACTTAAAACGGGAAAGTGAAAAAGCAGCAAACAGCAAGATCCCAAGTACACACTGTTTGTCCCATTTAAAATTTTGTTGGTTTGCATTTTTTTTCTAAAATAACATTTCTAGGTATCTCCAATATAAAGAGATTAAAATTTGGATGTGCTTGAAGTTCTTGTCTTGAAGGATCTTGTCTTGAAGCTCGCTGTAATGTTTTGCTCTGAAGCTTTACTATTTGTCTCTATTAATGATACTCCTGCAGTAGGTGCTGCAGTCTGAGCAGGCTGGTGTCTCAGTTCTGGAAGCTGTGATATCCCCTGGCCTGAGAGGCAAGCAGTTCCTTACTGCAACATGGCCAGAAGCATCACCTTCAGATAGTGACAGTGCTACTGTCGTGAAACTTTTTTCAAGGGTTGCCAGGCACAGAAAACTGTCATCCATCTGATACTTGCTTGAAATTTTGAGTCCATGTTTTATCATTGATTGCTCTTTTCACTGGATGTTTCTGGTGTATGGAAAGAGGGTGAGGAATGAGCCACTCTCTAAAACAGAATGTCTACATGCACACTTTGAGGAGGGATATACCATCCATTAATGCTGAACTTCACAGATCTGGCTTTAGCGTCTGCTCCTCTGTGGATTTCTTCTGTGATTTGGGGAATTCCTGGTGCTCTTTATACCTGTGTGCTCCATCTGGTCTTTGGAAATAATAAGCTGTTACCTGAAAGGAAGAACAACTCTACTAATATTTTAGAGCCAAAATGGTGTGTGGGAACTGAGAGCTTCCTCCATATGCAACAACTCAGAGGAGTTGAACAGCATCAGTCCAGCATGGCCTGTCCACAATCCTGAGCTTATTGGCAGAAAGATTGACCAGATGAGTATAGCAAGAAAAACAGAAAGACTGACATCTCATATATTGCAGTGCTAAGTGCTTTAATGGATTTTTTCCCCCTAACAAAACTAATGGCTGTAAATAATATAAATTTTGCTTTATTAGCCTGAAAACATAAATACAGATGTGAGGGTTTGGATTAAAAACTTGAATTTTAAACTTGAATTATTCCATTAACTGCCAGAGATGAAGAAAACCCTAGGTTTGAATTTTTCTTCCTATTTTTTTTCAGTGGGCCTAAAGGGGAAAATCAAGCATAGGCATGTCCTTCCTCTATCTACTTTCCTGACAAGAAACTTTGAAGAGAATCACAAGTATTTCTACTTCAGCAAAATGCTGTGAAGAATGCAGCAAATAAAAAGATAATGTTTACCTTGTACTTGTTTGTCACTCTTAAATCTGAGGTAAGGATGTTTTCCAAAATTTGCAGAAAACAGAAGGATGAGGGGAAATTTGAATTTTGGTGACTGTATCTGAAGCCTTGATGCATCTTTGCAAATGTAAGATCTGTGTTTCTGTGCTTTCATGATTGAATAGAAGAATATTGAGATTTATATGCTTTACTTCAAAGCTATAGTTGCTACATCTAATGTATTAAACTCATAAGCCAAAGGTGGGGGAAAAATTATCTTGTTCTGCTTTTGCTGAGGAATTTTCTAAAGGAGACCTTTCTTTCTCAACTCATATGTTTCTACCTGAACTGTCATGAGATAGAGGTAGTGATTTCTAACATATAAAATTTGTGATTGGGTTTTCTAACCTCTATTTTATAACAGTTTTTAAGTCTGGACAGGATGCTTGTTGAGGGTGATGTGGTGGATGGGACAGAGACACAGGGAGAGAGCAAAGGCAGAAGAAACAAAGCTGAAGTGTCAAAGCATAGTCATGTGGCAGGTAGGAGGCAAAAAGCTAGAAAGTCTCTGAAATATTTAGCCCAATATCATATTTCCGGGGCCAGTTCACTGTAGTACATCCATGTACAAGCCTTCCAGATCTGTAGGGAATTGTAGCTGAACAAGTCTCTTCTTGGGAGGAGAAATTGGTCTAGTAATGCTGGTTACCAATGGAAAGGGATGAGATGTTTTCAGCAGCTAAAATGTTAATGGTAGCCTGAACTTCCAGTTATGAAATAGAACAGTAGCTTTGCAAAAGTTGCTCTCTTAGATTTTAGGGCAGTTTTGGGATTCTAGCTGACTGGAGTTAGTATGTCACATGTGTTACTAAAATTCCTCCTCTTTTTCTCTCCCTTCTCTCCTTTAATCAGTAATGACCCCAGAGAGACAATTTTTGTTGTCTTCAGTCATTCTATTGTGGACTAAATTAGTATCTTGTGATATATTTAAGACTGCCAAGAAATTATACCTCTTCAAATGTACAAGATGCCTGCAGTACAAAAGAAATGTGTGCCATCAAGAGAATTGATGGTCTCCAGAAGAGCCAGTCTGCAATCTATGTGCAGGACCTGCAGGCCAGTCTTGGACTGGTTTCTTGTCTATTTGATGGCTTCACAGTAAAGTCATTAGAGGAAACATTTTTCTTGTAATAATGTGGTTTGCTTAAAGAGAGACCTGCACATGCTTTAAGAAGAGGCTTCATTGCAATGCAAGTGAGTGGACAGGTAATGGTTTATTTTTAGCTAAACAGATATACTTGTTATCACTGTCTGAAATCATAGGCACTGGCAAAGATATTCAATTTGTTGGACATAATTGTGTTAACAATTTTTCTCCAGACTGAAGACTTAGAAAACGAAGTATGATGTTTGAAAGGCTTGTTTTATTGAGAAATGAATCTTTCTGTAGATTACTTGTCTGCACACACTGGGCATGTTACATATGTATTTCAAGTTGGACATCCAGTTGAGAGATGCAATGTCAAGGTTTTTTTTTAAATCTTGGTGGCAAGATGGGGGAAAGTTTTGGTTGTCAGCTTCTAAACCCGAGGGGGTTTGTAGTGTAGAAAGTAGGTAAGAATTATGGATTCCAGTGCAAAGTTGCCAAATACTCACTGAGAAAGCTGCTGCCAGTATGTCTTTTTAGAACAAAGAAACTGAACTTGGAAAATACCAGGGTGTGATACTAGGCATGTGTAGGAAATAATCCTGCTTCTCTGCAAACTGCTGTTGTAATTATTCCTTCCTTCTGCCTTGACAGCATGATGCTAACTAGCAACCTGAAGTAAAGATGCTGAGGGAGGTACATACATGAAAACATGAGTAACAGCCACACACTTAGCTTTGTTTAGCTGGAATGATTCCAAAATGTGATTTACTGGTTTTTACCTGATCTACCACAATAATCTCAGACAGTGATTTGATGATTTGACAGTGGCATTTATTAAATGTGAAAATAGAGACATTGGATTTCATGAATTTACAGGACTAGGAGTCTTTGATCAGAATGATTGTTTTGGCAGAGAACAAAAATAGCATGTATATGTAACATTGGAAGCGCACGTTTGTACTGTTATAGACAAGTTTCTGCACTCAAGCAGTGCAGAGCACACTTCATAGGTTGCCAAGTGATCTGCTCAGATTGAATTTAGGTCTTGAAATATTTGAGATGGTTTCCGGGTGATCCTGGAAGCAGCTGTAGGGAATGTGTAACTATGTGTCCTCCTTCCACTAGGTTTAAAGTGCTTACATCCAGAGGGATCAGGGTTGCTTCTGATAAAGATATCAGGTTGCCTCTGATAAAGGGGAATGGTTACGTCTGTGCTAAATCCCCACAGTTATGTCAGCTATGAAACAGAAGATTTCTGCAATAGTTTCTTGTATGAAAGACATAACTGGATGATTCCTCTGGTGTCACCCTAAGGAATAAATTAAATCTGTGAAAGTGACACTTCAGTCCCTTGTGGAATTGCACATAGTTTTGTAGAAGGTTTGGATGCAGCTTTTGGGAAACTGAAATCCACATGCTATGAGAGGCTAAAGCAGAACAAAGTAGCTGATGACTGTTGGATGAAAATGAATTTATTATTCATGTTCATAAAAGTTCACTAGCACAAAATTATCCCATCAATTGTGTTGACCCTTGCTATGATTAGATATTTAAAGTAAACCAGCAGATGTCTGTAAGGTGCTGTCTTGATTTAGTGTTTCATACTAACATATGATACTTTATTAACTCTATATCTAATATTAGTATTTCTCTCTCTTGGAAAATACTTCTCACATTGTTTACAGTTCCATCTGAATCCCAGAATTTCAAAGGGTCTATCTGTAAATGGTGCACAGTAGTTTAAGGTTTTAAGATCTCTAAATCTTTGATTCAATATTAAGTGTTAAATAGAACGGTGGTTTCCATAGTGTATGTAGTAAGAGAAAAGAGAAGACCTACAGGATGAGGTTTAGATTTCACCAGTTTTTTTCAAGAGGAGATTATATTGTCAGCCATGATGGTATTCATCAGTTTTATGCAGTGGGAGAAGAACAAGTGGGAATGGATTGGAGAATTAAAATAAATGTGGATGAGAGAAGGTAAGGTCTCTCCAGTCTTCCCCTAGTGAGTAATACAGAAATCACCACAAGGAGAATAAAGGAGAAAACTGCAGTGCACAAAGTCCAGACACTGAGACTTCTTGATTTTTTGTGTGAGCAAACAGTTGTTTTTATTTATTCTCATTACCTGCAAGAAATCAAATAACAAATAAGCAGGATGCTTTTTTTCCATCATTGCAAGAATCAAAGAGTCCAGATTAAAGAAGTTCTAAAACTCCAGCCAAAATTTGCAACTAGTGTTCAAACACAGGCATGCTCAGTTATACCTTTCTCTGTGGTTTCTTTTAGTGGTCTTTCAAAATACTGCACAAAGATATGTACATCCGTAGCATTTTGGCAGATAATACCAAATGCATTACAGCACTGTAATGTATGGTATTGCATGGCTGTTATGTAAGAATAAACATTCAGTTTCATGTTTGTGTTGCTAAGTTTATATATTAAATATATTTTTCAATAAATGAATTGCAGGATCAGCTGAGTTATTCTCTTCATATGACTTCAACAAAAATATTTTTGGAAATTGGACTTAAATAGCACATGAATTTGTATAAAACCCTCTACAAGGTCATTCTGTGCTCTTCTCAGTGAGAGAAAACAAAGTGAAAACAAATATGATGAAGGTGATCTTAGTGACAGATGATATGTGAAGCTCAGAAAGCAGGAATCATAGTGTTCCAGAAAATAAAGTTTTCTGAGGTGACCAAAAGTATTTTAGAAAGCAGTTTAGGATATAGATAAGATGCACAATTGATGTTTAGAATGGTGAGATGAGCACTAGCCAGAAAATCTTGGTTTGGTAAGAAAAAAAGGAAGAAAAACAAAGAAACAAAAAACACCCACCCCTCCCCCCAAAAAAAACCAAACAAAACAAAAACAAAAATAAAAAAAAAAAACTACAAGACAATGCTTAATAAATCTAGTAGTTGAAGTATGGTGTCCTTTCTCTCACAAGGTAACAGCTCTTCATGGGAGTTGTTCTACTGGTTTTTAGCTGTTTTCTGTATAAGGATGTGTTCAATATGACCTAGAAAAGCAATTTGGTCCATAACAGGATTTCTCTTTGTTGTGTATTGTTCTCCTTTCATTGTTCATTACATATGTGCCTAAAGCCACAGTCAGGATACCTTCTGTGAATCACTTCTCTCTTGGGTGAAATTCAATAAAACAGAAAATAGCAGAAAAGAATGGTTTGAATTCAAAAGCAGCTGTACAAGATCTTAAGAGTAAGGAAGGAACTGAGAAACATTGTGATGGTTGGTTGCTCTTCAGTTTCAAGGGTGATCCTCAGGTGGGTGGAATTGTTTCAAATGCTGATGCAGTGGAATTTTATAAATTTAATCTTGGAAAACTGAACCATACTAAATATTGAGCTTTCTAAATAATGAATTGTGGATAAAGAGGCATTCAAACCAGCCAACCTCTGGGTTGAATTGTCCTAATGCAAAGCTGTGCAATTTCATACTATGATTGTGTTTCAAGTGCTGCTTGTGAAGGCTCTATTACACCCTCTTCTAGGCCTCTGTTTATGCAAGAGCATATTGAAATTTTGATTGTAGTCATGCTAAAACTCTAGAGTGAGTAGATTTGAAGAGCAGGGAAGAAAAGGAAACGATTTTGTGTAAAGGCATGTATGTACCCAAAGACTGGTTGCACTAGAAGCTCTGCCACTAGGTTTAGCTGATTTACAAACACTGTTCACAGAGCAAGTTGGTATTATGTGTTTTTAGAGCTCTTTGCATTATTTTAATTCTAAATTATAAAATGCACTGCATATGAATAAGCAGTAATGCATCTGGCAGCACCTATACGTGCTTGTTTGCTTGTTAATTTTTTTCTCCACAATTAATACCACATTAGGATTATACCACATAAGGCAGGTTTCCAAGTCCTAGGGGTATGTTTTGTCCTTGTGCAAACCATAGAACTGCTCTCTATGACAACCATGAAGAAGAAGGAAAAGGATACATACCTCAAATACCAGACAAAACAAGGAATTCTATAAGCAATGAAAAGATATTTCTGCTTGCCTTCACCAAAGCTCCTTTTACATTTGTTAAGAGTCACTTGACTGTTACTGAAGAATACTCAAAAATGCTTAACAAAAGGGTCTTTAAGCACTCAAACTCAACCTGGAAATGAATGTTAATTAAAAGCACTTTACAAAATTGCTCTGCTCAACAAAAGCATTTCCTTTGACATGTTATAGCCCTTGATACTGAAAAATACACAGAGAAATGACAGAGACACTTCAATTAGCTCTGAAACCTTTCTCAAATGGTTGCAATGAGAGTATTGGTTTATAGATTTGTTACACATAGTTAAATGTCAGAAGCATAACTTTGAACTCAAAAAAATGACAAACAGTTTAATGATAATGTGTAAACAGTGCAAGTGATGTAGGGTTTAGATACTCAAGGGTTTAAATTTTTTTACCTACCATTTTCTATTTCTGCTTCCAACATTGTCTGACATTACAAAGCAGGGTATAGTTTGCTTTTGTGATCATAAAAGACATGGCTAGTATAATCTTATTTATATATTCAAATTTTATGTACATTTATACTACAAGGGGAGGATCTTAATCAATTCAATTTCAGATTTAATTTCATTTTATTTCTCCATCAAATTACTACTATAGGAAAAGAAAATGTAATGCAAGTCAACTACATTAGTAAATTAAAATGTCTTTTCTGTTTCATTTTACAGTGCTAAAAGTAGCACTTTTGTCTTTCTTCTTTTTTGTATTATGAGAGGAGAGATTTTCAATCAGAGATAAACTAATTTTTGAGAAAATTAATTTTCTCACCTATAGGCTCAATCTCTAAGGGGTTAACATTTTCTTGACATGTTTAAAACTAGTATTTGGGCAGAGTTGGTTAGGCTGAGGACAGCATTAACTACCCCATTTCTTGTTCTAGGAGTCTGAGCCCAACAAGTTCTCTAACTTCCCAAGATAAATAAAAAAGTTTGCAAAACACTGACTGGACATCTTCGAAGAAACAATTGCCACTTTCTCATGCCTCAAGCAGGATGATGTCAGACCTCCACCCTATTTTGTTTTGGAATTGATATATCATACACAAAAACAGTAAAATAGAGATTATTTTCCCTCTCTGTTTTGTAGTCACAGGGCAAATGTAGGGAAAAATATAATTAGTGATTTCGATATATGACCCAACTAGGCAACACTTCCTTCAAATAGTTTCAAAATTTTCAGCATAGTGCACCCCTTCTACTTGAAAAGTCATTATTACAGATCCTCAAAGTAAGAGGTGAATGAAACAGTGAATAGTTTTAGTTGATTTCTTTTTATTTTACTTTTTGACTGGCTTATTACCTTACTGGGCCGATTGGCCCAGCAGGTGCTGTTACATGTCGTGCCTGAGGAGGCTTCCTGCTGGCAAATTGGTTTGAAATCAAGAATTGCATTTATAATCTTGACAATAATAACTATGAGAAACATGCTTGTGAAGGCTGGATGAAAGGCAGATCATCTTTTCTTCCAAAGCTCAGATGTAAGAGTTTTCAAACTATGTTCTCTCCTATTTTTAGCAAAGAACTTTTGATATACAATAAAAAAAAAAGCCAAAATTAAGCCTTAGATACATTTTTTAACATTTAAATTTGTACATATATTTGATAAATCAGATAGTAAGATTAATAGTTTTAAGTCCTGAGTGAACACTGTGAAACTCTATTATGTGTATCCGTATAGCAAAGGAGGATTGAGATACCAGTCATTCTATGGATTTTGAAATTAACTTTTTTCTTGTGATTTTTTTAATTGGTTATATAAATATTGCACTTGCAACTAAACTTTTTAAATATATCTGTATTTTTCTGTATCTTTAAATATATACTTTACTAGTCAACACCTGTCACCACCATGTATTCAGGTGAAATTCATTCTGAAATTAAAAAAAAAAATTTGCAGGAAGTTTGAGTAGTTACTACAAAATAAACTAAGTTTACCTTAAAACAGGAATTTCAGTTCACTTCAGTGAACTGTCAGTGAGCTGTTCCAGTTTAAAACCTTCAGTTTCTTGGAACAAGTAATGCCTGTAAACCCCAGACAAGGCCATTAGTGAAGAGGAAGGAAAAGCTGTGTAGTTTGGCCTGCTCTCTGATCACATCCAGATGGGCATAATAATCTTTTCAGTAGGATTAATTTTCCCTTACTTTGAATGAGTACAGTCTAACTACCTTAAGCTACTTACTGGATATAGGATGGCATCCTTTTGCCTAAACATGCACAGTGCAGTTACTAACTCAGATGCAGAGAATTACATTTAGTGTAAGAATTCTACCCCTATGCACCATTTCCAGTTTATGCCAATTCTGTTAATCTGAGCCAATGTAAGGCAGACAATGTAGTCAGACTTTTTGCTACATCCTTTATTTTCCATTGTCAATGATGCAAGTAACAAGTCATAACAGCAACACTTATCCTTTAGATCGATACCATTTGATTCAAATTTGTTTCTGACTTTGTATGGACAGATAGCTCAAAATTATGTTTTCGTATCAACAAATGCAAAGATAAACAGAATTTCAAAAACATTATGATACTTGCTTCTCCTACTGCATTGAGCAACAATGTTTCTTAGTTGTTTTTAAAGCAAGGTAACCTCTGTATGTACCAAATCTTCCTTTTCTACTGGAAAGATTATCATTAACAGTCTACCAGGAGTCAACAATCACTTGATTGAAACTATGCATAAATATTTTCATAGACATGCTATCAATCTCATAGGTACTGATACATATAATAAAACTTTCTTAGTATTGAAAGGAAATGAGATGATCATTTTGCCATGAAGGATGGAAAAGTACAAAGAAACAGGCACTGGGAAAAAAAAATTATGTGCTAGTGACAACGTGATGGACTTTGAAGGAAACAATCACGATCACACTGCTAAGTGAGATTAAGACAGAATATACAGTGATAGCAAAATAGACTGAGAATATGGAATTAAATAAGCATTAAAAAANATCACGATCACACTGCTAAGTGAGATTAAGACAGAATATACAGTGATAGCAAAATAGACTGAGAATATGGAATTAAATAAGCATTAAAAAAAAAAAGGGAGAAAATTTTAAGTTTTGGTTTTATTCCCTTAAAATCTGGTTTACACATAGTAGCCTAGGCCTTCATCTGAAAGATTAACAATTCTGCAGAGTACAAGTTTGCAATATGAACACTCAGTCCCATTGATTACTCACGTAGTATATTTCACATGCCTCATTTAATATGCTGCTCTAAAACAGTTCTCAAATTGTGTAGAGAAGTTAAAGTGCTTAGCAGAATCCATTACAAAATGCCAAAATTGCATACATGAATTGGCAAGAACTCAAATAGATCTATATATGTTCTTATCAGCTTTCCAGACAGTGCATTTATGTAATTAAAATGCTAAAACTAAAACATCGATGTGTTTTAAAACTCTTCTGAAATGCACTGTCAAAAACTAAATCCAAAAATGAGATCAGATCTGGTTAGACATTACAACAGATACTGTGAAGAACTAGAATGCCCCCACAGATTTCTTTGTGAATGAGATTTGCTTGAAGCAAACTAGATTTGGGAGGACAAAGCTTGCTGTTGACTCTACCTATTGAACAGTAATAAGAGTGACACCCTGATGCAAAAACTATAGAGCTCTACAGGAGGGAAAGACCAGATCCCTGACTGCACCAGTATCATCCTCCTCAGTCTCATTTCTGGCTCCCATCCACACACCCTCTTCCCTTTGGGCCCACAGTTGTATTTGAGCTCAGGTCTGACTCCATGGCCCTTCCCAAACTGCACTGTAAGTATTCTGTGTCCAAACTTGTCTTGATTTGACTCTGACTCAGCACTAGTGACCCATTTGGTTATCAGTGGACTTTTGGCTGACACAGAGTATGGCCACTACCCACTCTGCTCTTCATGGCTGGGACTGTGCCCCTGCCTTGCAGTTACCCTTGGCTCTCCCCTTCACTTGTGAATTCTCCAATTGCTCCTTGAAATAAACACCACGAACACCTGATGTGTAATAAGTACACTGAAAGAGAAAATATATGTTGTGCATATTTTAGCTGTATTTTACTGACATGCTGTCAGAGTTCTGAAGAAACAATCCAAAAAAAAAATTAAAAAAACCCAAAAAAACCAAAAACCAACAAACACCTCCACTTCAGAGGAACAGAGAAGGAATAGACACAATACCCTTATTCAGTACTGAATTTTAAGATACATCTATTCCACAGGCCCAAAATCATCCAAAATAGGACTGCATTCTGCCAGAGGTAAAATGGGTTCAGCCATGGCAGAAAAATGACTGGGAAGTAGTTTCTGTGCCCTTTAGGAGCCTGGGCTGAGTTCCTGATAGAATATTTATAGGCCATTCACTCTGGGGCAGGCAATCAGCCCTGAGGTTTTGCTGGGTTACCTCTGCAAGCAGCCTAGCTGGGGGTGTCAGGAGAGAGCTTTTTTTAAGGCAGCCCTAAAGAAACAGCTCTTTACATGCAATAGTCCAAAGATCCTACTCTCTTTTGCTAATGAAAGCCAGAGTGCTGAAATTTTAGCACACCATGACAACTATATGTTAGAAAGCGTCTAATGTTATTTGGTCACCAGCTTATTGCTCACTTGCAGCCAGGAGGGAAAAACTAAATTAAGTGGGAAAACACTGAGGCATGATAGGTACTAAGAGTTTTTACCTAATGGTTGAAAATACAGTTTTTCAAAGTTCATGCATCATTCTCCCCATCACCAATTAAAATAGGGATATTTTTCAACTCTGGAGTCAGAATATATGAATAAAATAAGTGTTAGGTTTCTTTTTTTAAACAAGGCTATAGTCCTCCCATCTTTCCAAAATCTTCTTAGTTCTATAAAACTATTTAAGATGTGAAATATACCCCCCAACCAATTAGATTTGAGACTTTATATAGTCCAATAAGTTGGCAAAACAATGATATTTCGAGAGAACTGAATATTTTCTTTTATTGACAGCTAGTCAAACAGATAAAATTCTATTTTCTCATTAACAGATATCGAAATACAAAGAACAAGGAGTTAACAGCAGAGACAGTTTTCATACTGGCCAAGCTATTTCACCTGTGTTTACTGGGAGTACTTTGCTAGACATTAGAAAATAGGAAGTCTTATTTCATACGACAAGTTGCACACCTTGCAGAAATCCTTGTAACATGTCCTGTGACCCCCAGGCTCACATGTCAGATTTGTGCATGGCATATGAGGCCTTCCTAAGTGAATTCATACTCATGTAGACAGTGTTTTGCTCAACACTCGAAAAGAGACAGTGAAGAACTTCGGGAGCAAAGCTGGCACAAGAAGGCCTGTGCAATCAGCTCACTTACATTCCTGTTTTGACAGATCAGCCCTGGCATGAGCACTGGCTTTACTAGCTAAATTGGCTCTTAGCCTAATGCTAAGATAGCTGGAAAATAAATGGTATAGGAGGCAAATGTACTGCCAAGGTACTGAGCAGTCTTCACCACCCTTTGACATCCAGCATCTTTGGAAAATGTGACCTCCAAGTAGAAAAGACGGGGAAGGAAAAAGAAGCATTATTTACTCTTCCTGGTAAATAAAGATAATGGAACACAGATGTGCCATATGCCTGCGCAAACAATCATTTGAACAGAATAAAGCAATGCTTAAATTTAGCTGCTTCTCATTGGAAATGCCTTATGTTTATTATGACTTTTTATAATAACATTTAATTTAATTGAACAATTAGAACCTTTTTTAAATTTATCTTTATCCTAGGAATGACTTGGTTTAATTTGCATTAATGTTTTGTTTGCAAACAGTAAATATTTGAACTTCATCTGACTCTGCTCTGTACCAAGTTGTCATTTTTTCTCTGTTCTACAGCTTGATTACAAACAGGTCACATTAAAATCTGGAAAATGAAGTAAATAAATGGGCTCAAAGTTTCCTACAAACAGAACCTGAAGTCAGATGAGAACATTTTCTCTTCAGGTACATCAGAATTCTGGACTACGTGATTAACCAATCTTTCACAATACTTTTGACTTCAACATTTTCCATTTAATCACACTGATTTTGATCCCAAACCTACCAAGCCTATGCTCATGCTTAAGCATAAGAAAGCAGTGATTTCCAGCTTTGCCCCTGACTCAGCATTCTTTTGCTACTCTGCAAGTGTTTTGACTTCTTACAAACAAAAATAGAATCACATACTGTTCTGATGTGATTTTATTGCCAAGAAACATTAAAATGACAACTGCATCTCATTTCAGCTACTCCTCAAAATCATCTGAGGGCTTCTTCAAATTTATTACATAGTGAACTACAGAAATTCAAATGGAATTTTTTTTTCCAGGACCCATCACTGAGTTAATGTGGTTTAATGAATTATTACTCCTTAGCTGTTCTACATCCTAAACAGTTAGTGAAAAAGTTTAAGTCAGAGCATTTTAATCCTTGATTGCAATGGCTTGACACAGCATGCACAGACCTGTTACTGATATCTAAATAGTATGCGGCAATGACTTTATTACACTGTGATAAACCATGAGGGTTGATTGAATTGATATAACTTTTGGAGGCAGTACTATGGGAGCATTGTGGATCCAATGCATTTCTATTGAGCCTTAGGGGTAAGAATTCATATTAATTTTTTTTCTTTAGTTCTCTAGAAAGTAATCAAGGTATTTTGTATTAGGAGAGATGTTTGAGTGAGCTGGTAAGGATATAGAAGCAGCATGCACTTTCCTTTTCTCCAAGGTACTATTCCCCTGATCAGAATTGGAAGATGGGGAACTGGTTTGCAAGCCTGTACATGTGACAATTACTTTCAGCAAAAATTCACCCATGACGGAAATAAGGCTGTTAATCTCAATAGAGGATTTTTTTTGGGTTTTTTAAAAGTAATTGATTACTAAGTACTCTTCTTAGAATTAGGAATTCCCATCAAGAATTTGAAATGTGAAACATCAAAAGTCACAATATGATGAAATTTGTCTCAGATTTCTTAATTTTTTTCTCTTCATCAGTGTACTTTTTTCCCACTGTTTACTCTCTTCAGCATACATATGTCACATTGTAAAAATTGTAATCTTCTGCATGTAAACACAGGTGACTAGCATCTATGCTGTGCAGTCACACACAGAAGCAGCATGTAAGACAAATCTTTGTATGCATTTCACATTTCCATGCAGTGATTATGAAGTATATATTTACTATTGGTGCTTAAAAATCTCAGAATTTGCCAATTTCTCTATATTGTGGCTTTTTTCACTACTATTTAATTCCATGCTGATATTCCCACATGAAGAATTTTTTGTTTATTTTTCTGTACACCAGAGTGTCCCCATTTCCTGTACTGAGACAAATGACCCGTTAGTCACCTATAAATCTGTGTGGTATTAGGAAGTGGGTGTTAAGCAGCACAGATGAAATACAACTGTATGAGAGAGATTTGTTCTAACAAGCATCACAAAGTGTTTGTGTTGCATACACAGTTCTATTATTTGAAGCTATCCAGTGACTACCTACATAAATCTTCTATGGACAAATTTTTCTCTAGAAAAAATTCCTTACACTGCTAAAGCCCTCCAGGTCTTCCCACAGAGACTTCTCCATTTTTGAGCTGCTACTCCTGTTCTGCTCTCTTCTCTGAGCTATAACACCAGTCTTCGCAGCGCTGCTGGAGGTCCTTGGACATTGTGTAATTGGTCTTTGCTACCACTGGATGTCTGTGTCTGGCTCAGGTGAGAGCAAAGAACCTACTGGGCTTGTTTTGGTTGCCCATTGTATTTTGAATCTGAAGTCCATGTACCAAACCATAAGAAAGTTTTCTTGATCATATATTCCTCTGATGTGGTGGATGCCTGTCAGATCTTCTATTTCTTTTTTTAATTGATGTTAAGTCCATCCTGCATTCTTCTTACTTTACTGCTTAAAGTAGGGCCTTGAAGGATATGCAAGACAGAATTAACGAATGAACACTGATAATTCAGAAACAGAGGAGCAGTTATGCTTGTTTTTCTTTTCAGGAATGTAAAAGCCTATACAATTAAAAATATTTAAGCTTAAGACCAAATCTTTGCAGATTTCTAACCATTTTATCAGGATAAAAAAAGAAACCAAACTTATAAACCTCGTGATTGCTTCACAGTAACACCCTTTTCCCTACTTTCCATCTGCCCCTCCAGTTTATGCCATCAATGGAAAGTAGTTGGATTAAGGGGCCTTCATTTTTTGCTGTGATGGTCTTTTTGATTTCTTCTTCCAGGATTTAATCCAAGTATTTATAGCTGTATTCCAAGCATCATTCCCTTTCTTGAGTGCAATATGACGCAAGAAAAAAATTGGTTACAAGATCTCTTCCTTTCTTTATTCATTTCCTGCCACTTTTGATTACAAATGTGCTTTACCTTAGGCTTAAAAAAACAAAGCAAAGTGCAATGACAGAGTCCCTGTGTACAAGACCCACACAGATTTCAGAAGCTAAAAGAACATCCAAACCAAGTATGTGCTCTGAATATGAAAAATCTGTAAGTTGTGATTTGTTCTCACAAAGTATTAGACAGTTTAGCTAATAGTTGAACCACAGGTATTTACTTAATGTTTTAAAACACAATTTTCAAAATAGATAGGAACTACAGATTAAATTTATTAGTATAGTGGAATAATTCTGTGTAAATTCTTAAGATTTTAAATTATACTGGCTGTATTGGATTCACAGATTATTTGTGAAGAAACCACAATTTTGTGAGCATGTTTGTCATTCAAATCAGTGTGACAGTATTACATGCAAATTTTTAGGGCCTTGAAAGCCTCTGAAATTTTTCCAGTTACAGACTTTGGGGTCCTTATTCAAGTCTGGAACCAACAGTTTATGTTGCACACACTAGGATTTCTTTCCTATCTGGATGCACATATACAAGAGACCTTGAAAAACATAAACAGCTCCAGTGTGAATAGATGAAATGCCATGACTGGGGAGGGACAGTGTTGCAGTGCATTAATTTATCCTGTTTTACCTTTATTTCTAAGTTGTAATGGTTTGATCCAGTGTTGTACCCCCTGTTTATGGTGTTTGGTTTCCCCCTTGTTCCCGCCTTTGGCCTGTCAGTTGTCCCTAAACCACTCCCCTATTTCCAGATTGTTAGCTGCCTGTCCCTGTAAACCCTTCCCACCAAGTTATCAATCTTCCCTGGCCCCTCCCTTGCTCGAGAATGTTCTATGCCCTTCACCTGTTCTCTTGCATATGATTTGTTACTGAACGTCAAACCCCTCCTATGTGTTCCCCTATTGGTTTCCCCGCCTTTTGGCACGCCCCTGAGTCCCCCCAATTGGTTAATGAATTGGACCCTCCCTCGGGGGAGGTCCCCTATTTAAGTTGTCAAGTTTCCTTTTCTGTCTTTGGTGGTTTTGTCCCCTCGTTGTTTCCTCCTTCTGGTTTACTTTTTCCTGCGTCTTTAATAAACCCTTATCCTGGAACTACTGAAGAACTCTCTCTACTTTTTGCCTCTCCTCAACGCCAGTGACCGTAGTGGCAGCTTGTGCTACCCCGGTGTTCCGGGTTCTCGGCATCCTGGGAACGGGCCGCTCTCGGTGTCAGCTCGCCTCACGGGCTGGCTGGGTGGACTTTGCCAGAGTGGACAGAGGCCTGCTGCGTCAGGACAGTAAATCTACTCAGTTGTTTGGTCATGTAATGAGTGTGGGGCCAAATACCTGCTAATGAGAGGAATGGAATTTACTTTAGATCTAAAGTATTTATTGTTAGCATTTATTGAGACAGGCATACAATCATCTCTTCTTTTTCTGTAGGATAGGTGTATAATTGAAAGAAAACACTCTGTAAAGGTAACTTAAGAACAGTAACGTGAGATGAAAAGTGCAATTCAGAGGGGCAAGAATTCTTACCCATATACTCAAAAAGTTTTAAATTTGTTCATAGAGTGACTAATCTCAAACAGATCATTACTTTAAAATAATATTCCCCAGTGTTACAAGTGCTTAGAATTAAAGGTCCTCTCCATTATTAGTAGTTTCACCGCAGAAACTGATGGGTTTAAAAGTTCTGGCATTCTGTTACTTAATTTTTTCCTACTGGTAATCTTGTCAAATTTTCAGACATGCTAAAATGACAGAAAGAAAGGCAAAAATGAAATAACCTTGTATTCAAGACCACTGGCCCATTTCATTCAATATCACGTTTCTAGTAGCAGACTATGTCAGATGTTCCAAACAACAAAAATAAGCAACTCATATTCATGCCCACATTGCCAAAGCTGTTCGGATGCCTAAATCGCATTGATACTAACCTTTGTGAATTTAAGCTCTAAGGAATAGACTGCCTTGAGCATCTCAGATGACTTGACATAGCAACAAAATAAAGTAGAAGTTTATTCCTAACCTGTGGCAATGACTAGTTGGTTTATTCACTGGAGCATTAGGGAGCATTTGTGAATTACCTGATCTACCATGTACAAGACTTATATCCTTTGCTCCTCTGCACAAGAAAATATAAATAGGGCATATCCATACCCACTGCCTAGTTACTGTCTTTGTAGATGCTATCTTTTGTTAGTATTCTCAGGTGCCTAGTAAAGTATGATGTTATTGAAACCATTCTTCTACAAATTCGGTTGAAATTGGCCAAAACCTTCAGAAATTACAAGGGACTATACTTCTAGATAATTGTCTCCCATGCAGGATTATGTACTTGCCATCGAGACTTTAGGCCTTAGAAAACTGAAATGAAGATAGGTATCTTCAGTGCTTCAAGCAGTGAGAGAGCATATTTCTGATAGTGGATTTGCACACAACATGGACAAAGGCTGTAAATCAAAACCATGAGCTGAATGCCAGAGAATAGTGCTGTTCTGCCTTCTTACATATTCTTCTGAGAGACAATAATAACCTTAAGCCATTTTTTATTAGAAAGACTCAGATCCATTTTGTCAGTTTTCTCAGTCTAGCCTCATAGTTCCTATATACAAAAAATTAACTTGTTATGAATTGCAAGCCTAATTCTCAGTAATCAAAAAATGAGAAAATATCCTACATTCAGCTTTGATTAAATATGTGGAACTCATGAGCTTTGGTGATTTTCATACACCATAGGGTTATTACTTGTAGTCAACAGTCACACACGTGTGGATTTTGGATGCTGGCAACTGAGTATGTTATGAAATTTATGTTGTGGTATACTGTGGTTTATTAGTCTGCATGAAAGTTAGCCTCCAAGGAAGCAGAAAAATACTTGTGGTGAATGTTTGCACAGCACTAAAATAAGAAAATATAAATGAAAAAAGATATTTTAAATAGTAATACTTTCTTCAGGGGTTTTAGAAAGACCATCAGAGGAGGGAAAAGAGCTTTCATATTTTATCTAGTAAGCAGAGATATTTTCTTACTATTAGGTGTAGGGAAACTGTGTGTGAAATCAAGGGGGCTCCACAAGAACATAGGATATCTCTGGTAAAGACCCAGTTCCATAGCTCAGATTCCACATGAGCTGCCAAAAGTTTGATTTCAGGTAAAAACTTTACTAAAAATGGATTTTCTTCCTGTACAGTTCTCAAGGAAAACTGCAAAAGACCCCACATTTCCTTGTCATTTACAGTTCTTAACAGGATTCTTTCCACACTGGGAAAACATGCCTTTGTGTGTTTATATTTTTTTATTCTTACTTCATTATTTTTGGTTTTGTTGTTTCTTTTTACTGTCTTTTTCACATTGGTGGATTGAGGTATGGGGAGTTTGGCTGTTAATAATTTTGGGTGTTTTTTGTTGGAGCATTTTTATTACTGCCTTTTTTTCTTTGTCCCTTCTGTTCTGTCTGTCTCATTGCTTATTCTTCATTAACAACATTCCTTCAAGAAATTAGTATTAGGCTCAGATATGTGGTTGTTAGTAGCACTTGCAGAAAGAAACTGAGTATTTGAAATTTTTTTCTATCCTTTGCATATACATACTGCCTAGAGACTCAGGTAAATAGAAGATAGATAAATATTTTCAATACAACCAGAGATAATTAGGAAATTCCTTTTAGTGTCAAGTAGGAGGAGAGACAGAGAATGCCTCTAACAGATTTTCCTACCTATCTAGATTTTTCTGATTTTGGCTGTCTATTTTCCAGTTAGAGGAAAAAGAAATATTTTTTATTATTGTTGTTACTCAAGATAGAAAGTTTTTTCAAAAGTTTCCAAATGCTATTTACTTTTGTATTGAGAATTTCTCTCTCCAAAAGTGTAGTCTATAAGCAGTTTTCTCTAAAGTTGTAATAAACATCTAGGCAAGTCACTATCTTGTCAGTCAGAGGCAGCACAACTTTGAGTGATTCACAGAGTGGTTATTTTCATGAAATGTACAGTCAGAAAATACTTACACTTTGTCAAGTGGTTACAGATTTGAAACAGGAAGCTTACATTAATTAAACTCTATTATTTGTCAAGGTTTTTAATAAATAAATAAACTAATTAATCCAGGAAGGACCTAACTATGATTCAAATAGAAATCCTTCCACACAGACAAGTATGTATAGCTGCTGATGGCAGTTCAGTCAGTAGAGATTGTTTAAATTAGATCTTAACTACTTGATACAACTTTTAGGCAACAGATAGAGTCAATTGCCACAGTTCCAATCTCATTTTATTACAAAGGGATATATTGTCTACAATACTAAAGGTATTTCTTAATAACAGTATTCATGTCTCCTATTTAGAGAAATAAAAATGTCTGTTTTCCCTGGAAACAGCATATGTTTTATTTTCCTTTGGGCATATTTTCATGATTATTGCATATTAGATTCTCCTTCTTTTAATTTGAACATTTATTGATAAATAGAACAACTGACCAGAAGAAAAAAAGCTTAATTGGAGCTAGTATGGGAAAAAAAATAACTTTAAGCTATTAATATAGGGGAAAAGTCTTGGTTTTCTTAGCTATTTATCTGGAAAGGTCCTTTTTGCAAAGCTAGAATTGAAGTGCTCAGACCAAACACCTTTAAATGCCCAGAACTGGGTCAACATCAATAGAAGGAATGGTGAAAAATATTTTACTTAGCAGCTTAACATGTTTCTTTCAGAAAAAAGTACGTGCCAAAATCCTGTATCACTTAAAGGATTTTGCAGTTATATCCTGATATGTACAGGATGAGGACATAGCTGGTGTAAACTGGATTAGCTCCCTGAATTCCAGGACTGCTAAGTCAAATATTCTTCTTTGTGAATAATTTCTTTATTCCTTTCCTGATGGACTGAGGTACAATCAGAAAAGAGATACAGGGGAAAGAAATTTAACATACCTTTCAAAGTATCTCCTCCTTAGAAGAAAAAAAATTGCTTGAGTTCATATTAAGGATTAGTACTGATTTGAGGCAAGCTGTTTCACTATGTGCTCCTGACATAGTTTCTGTCTCCAGGCACTGAAAGTCAGAGTAATTCACTTGAAGCTTGCAGTGGGTTGGTATTGGCTGATGTCAGGTGCCCACCAAATCACTCAGATGCAGATTGGGGAGAGAATACAACAGAAAGCTTTTGGGTCAAGATAAGAATAAAGAGAGATCGCTCGCTACAGGCAAAACAGACTTAACTTGGGGAAATTAATTGATTTGATTATCAATCACATCACAGTAGAGTAATGAGAAGTAAAACCAAATCTTAAAAATACCTTTCTCCCACCCTTCCCTCCTTCTCTGGCTTAAATTTATTCCTGTATTCTAGCTCCTCCCTGCATGCTGCAGATGGGTGGGACATGGGGGTTACCACAGTACACCACACTGTCTCTACTGCTACTTTCTCCTCAGAAGCCGGACTCCTCACAGTCTTCTGCTGCTCCAGCATGGGATCCATTCCAGGGAAACTGGTCCTCCATAAACTTCTCTGATGTGAGTCCTTCCCACAGGCTACGGTCCTTCACAAAATGCGGCAGTGTGGGTTCCTTCCATGGGTGCAGCTCTTCAGGAGCTGTCTGCTGTGATGTGGGTCCTCCATGGGTCACAAGTCCTGCCAGCAAATCTGCTCTGCGTGGGTCTACAGGTCCTGTCAGGAACCTGCTCCAGCGTGGGTTTCCCTGCAGTCACAGCCTCCTTTGGGCATCCACTTGCTCCAGCATGTATTTGCAGGTGGATCTCTGCTCCACAGTGGACCACCTTGGGCTGCAGAGGGACATCCTGCCTCACCACTATCTTCAGCACAGACTGCAGGGGACCCTCCATGATGCCTGAAACATCTTCTCCCCCCATTTCTTCACTGACCTTGGTGTATGCAGAGCTCTAACTCTGGTATTTTGTCATATACTATGTTTTTTATACTCTGGCTGCTGTTTGTTTCTCTCAAATAAATTAATTTCCTTCTTGGTCATCTAACCCCAGAGATGGTACAACTGTCCCTAGTGGTTCGACCTTGGCCAGTGGGAGGTCTGTCTTGGAGCCAGTTGGCACTAGCTCTCTCAAACATGGGGGAAGCTTTTGGTATCTTATCACAGCAGCCACATCTATATCCTCCCTGCTACCAAAACCAAACCACAGAAAACCAATGCTAAGGTTTATATAATGAATAATAGAATTGAAGAACCATAGAATGATTTGGGTCGTGAGGGAACTAAATGGCCACCCAGCAGACCAGATTTCTCAGGATGCCATCCATCTTTCCCTTGAACTCCATGGATGGGGCATCCACAGCTTCTCTTGGAAACCTGTCCAGGGCCTCACTACCCTAATAGTGAGGAATTTTCCTCAATATCCTATCTAAACTTTCTTGACATTTAAGCCATTATCACTTGTCCTGTGATGCCCATGCAAAAAGTTCTCTCCAGCTTTCTTGAAGCACTCTTCAGTTCATTAATGGAAGGCTGCTGCAAAGTCTTCTCAGAGCCTTTTCATGTCTGGACTGAACAACTTGAACTTTTTCATTGTCTTCACAGAAGAGATGATCCAGCCCCTCTGATCATCTTCAGGGCACTTTTTTGGACTCAGTCCAACAGGTCCACATCTTTCTTGCGTTGGGCACCCCAGAGATGGGTGCAGTATACCAGGTGGGTTCTCAGGAGAGCAGAATAGACAGGAAGAATCACCTCCCTTGACCTGCTGGCCATACTGCTTTTGGTGCAGCCCAGGATGCAGTTGCCTTCCTGCACTGCGATTGCTGGCTCATGTCAGTCTCTCATCCACCAGCATTCCCAAGTCCTTCGGCAGGGCTGCTCTCAATTCGTTTTTGTCTCCATCTGTGCTCATGTCTGTGATCACCATGATCACAGCACTTTGCACTTGGACTTGTTGAAATTCATGATGTTCGCATTGTGGCCCACTTCTTAAGCTTGTCCAGGTCTCTCTAGATGGCAACCTGTCCTCTTGTGTCAACTGCAGCACTCAGTTTCACATCACCTGAAAACCTGCTGGGAATGTTCTACATCTCACTCTCTGTCATTGAAAAAAATATTGAAGAGCACCAGTTACAAGACAGAGTCCTGAGGGACACCACTTACCACATGTCTCCACTTGGACGTCGAACCATTGACTGCAACTCTTTGAGTGTGTCCATGCAGCCAGTTCCTTACCCACTGATTAGTCCACCTTTCAAATCCATGTGTCTTCAATCTGGACATAACAATGTCACGTGGAACCATGACAAAGGCTTTACTGAAGGTGAATGATATAAATTTGTCTTCCCTTCTTGACTGTTGCAGCCACTCCATCACAGAAGAGTAAGAATAACACTGAAAGTTGGGGTGGGTCATTATTACTATAGAGAACCCAGTTATATATATTGACTTCTCAAGGACAAGCACAATAGACTTTGATTTGGTGTATTTACAAGTTGTAAAAGACTATTTGCCAGTCTTTATCCTGCATCATTGAAAGTAAGGATCCAAAAAGAAAAACACACATTTTTCATAGTCAAAATACTAGCTTTGAGTGGGAAAAGTTACTGTTGAAGAATAAGGTAATATGTGGCATGATGTATGAGTGTCTTCAACAACAAAAGATTCCTTAACAATTTTTCCAGGCTTTGGATCAAGACAAGGAGTATATATTATATTTTTTATTTTCCTTTTTTCTCCCTTGTGCAGGCATTTAGACACAATGAAACAAACCTGATATCACTGGTTTGAGTAAGCCATTGTGTGGGTAGTTAAGAGAAGCTTTTCATTTCATTTCTGCAGACCTTTTTTTCTCTTCTCTATCAAACTGAGGCATTTAGTTTTTCTATGTTCAAAGTGGGCAGCTTCAAAATAGTGTATTGTTATTTCTTTTGCAGAGTATTGTAATAGTATGGATCAAAAAGATTAAACTTTTAGGTGGTAAAACATGGAAGAAAACTAGAAAAAAATGCCATGTACATGTGAGGAAAGAGCCTATGGAGATGACTGAGGAAGGGAATAACGGAGTACAAGACATTGGGTCGAGGGCAGGATCAAACCATACATATCAGAGCAGTATTAGACCAGCTATATGTTATTTTGAAAGTCCCACCACTGACTTTTATTTCTTTTATTTTCCCCTGAAATCTAGAGAGACTCAATGCACTGAGCAGATTTTTAACCACCAAAGTGTCTAACTGACCATTTGACCAAAATCCAGGTATAAGGTGGAGCATTGTCGCTGCCCACCGTCCCTCACACCGACTGGCACGCCCCAGCCAGCCCACGTGGTGGGCTCAGCGGCAGGTGAGGTGTGTCTTTGGGGTTTCCAAAACCCCTAAGTCCAGATAAGGCAGGTTGCCTTAGTTGACGGGTGACACAACAACGACAGATAAAGGGTCGGGAGAGACCTTTGATTGCGTCCAGGGATAGGGTTTATTGGAGGGAGCAACAGCAAAGAGAGGTAACTCGAGGGAAGGAGGCAACCAAAGGCGAACAGAACTGGTGTGCGACAACTTAAATAGGGGCCCTCCCCCCAGGGGAGGATACAAGCATCAACCAATAGGGGAAAACCAGGGAAGGTACAAAAGGCGGGGATACATATCCAAGCGACCAATAGGGTGCATTGTGGGAGGGGTGCAATTCAAACGAACCAACCAGAACCGGGGAAACATAGAACTTTCTGGAACAGGAGACGTGGCCAGGGGTAACGGACAACTTGGAGGGGACAGGCCTTCAGGGATTGACACTGAACCTTCGGGAAGGATGGGAGGGGCTTAGGGTAGTAAACAAGGTCTGTGGCGGGAAAAAGGGAAACCTGGAGTGGACCAACTTAAAGGGTACATAGGGGGATAAAAGGGAGAAACCATTTTCATAACAAACTTAACAATAAATACAACTTAAGAAACTGTAACAAACCGCAACAGAGCATCTCTCTTACCCTTGGGTGGCTGCTTTCACTGATTGTAGACTGAACTCACCTTTGGGCTGTCAGCCTCAGGAGAAACACCCAGAGCTACCTGGTGCATCAGGGGGATGCATGACATGAAGTGTCTGTCCAGGCCAGCTCAGAACATATTTCTGGTGGTGTATCAGGGTCTGTGTTGTCATTTCTACCTGGTGGCTCCAGACTTTTCAGGGTGTCAGTGACACCACTGAAAACAAAAACACATTTTCTAACACTATGAAGACCAAAGCAAAGCAGTCAGAAAATTGGAGCTTCCCAGACCATGAGGAGAAATTGAAAAATTCTCAGCTTTTAGATACTGAGCTTTTGTGATATAAGCCAGTTCTGCTCTAAACAATGGGTTTGTACACCTGCCAATCTTGGAACTAAATTCTACCCAACATTATATTTTGTCGCTGGGTGATTTTCTAAACATTTATTTTAGTATTCGGGTTCCTTTAAAACATACCTAGTCTTTTGCTAGTCCTGCTTTTACTGAAGTCTAGGATAAGTATTATAGGCAATTTATGAGGAAGGAACACAAAAAAGAATGTGATCACTTACATGATTCTCCTTGTTACAGAGTTACAGCATTGTTGGGGGCATTTACGAACAGTTTACTCGCAGATGTTATCAGTGCCACAGGGAAGTGGATTTTTTTTTTTATAATATATTTCCCAAATACCAATCCCAGTACTGGAAAGGAGTATTGAGATTAGCCAGTAGGATTCTTCTAACAAAACAGAACTACCATTAGGCAGTACGCATATGTCCAGCTCACCAGCACTTTGATTCACATCTTCCTCTTACAGCCAATTAAGGAAGATTTAAAAGGCTAATCAACCCTAGTTTGTGATCCTGTTTAGTGTCAGGGAAAAAAAAAAACATCATTTTCTTTCTTTTTTTCTCTTTTTCAACAGCAGAATATGAGCTTTCCAGAAGAATTAAATACATGACTTGCTAACATACTGGCTCTGTATGACATTTCCAAGAAAACACAGTCTGTGGGTTGAGCTAGAATGATCCTGGCAGCTAGTGCATACAATTCAGCAGCAGTCACCATCCAAGAATAGGCAGGGCTGCTGTGTCCTGGGGCCTTGGAGTTGGCATGCTGCCACACTCACTCCTTTCCAAACAGATAAAAGCATACACTGGTTCTTCTGCCACCCTCTCTATCTATATCCAGTACCTCCACATATTCTTCTTTTTTAATTACATAAAAATGCCAGTATTAATAATATACATGCACACACCACTTTATTGGGGGTGCTCCTAAGCCTGTAATTGAAAGTTATCTAAAACCTGCCAACAGACCCTATTTTCAAACTCCATTTCAGCTGTGGTGTAGCCAAAGTGAATGTCTGTGGTTTTTACACCTTGCAAACAGGTTTGGCAATGCCTTTTGAATGCTTTTCTGAACATGATTTCTTCTCTTGTAACCTTCACCTGTATCCATTGCTTAGGTTTATGACCAGGCTCTGGACACCTCCTTGGTTTTTTGACAAGTTGCAGTAATAGCAAAATTTTCAAGCCTCTGGCTTGAAAATGAAATGTCAGTCCACAAAGTTGCTGGTAGGGAGAGCTGGTGACAGAAAACCCCAGGGTGTGAGTGAAAGCAGCCTTGTACTTTGACAACTGCAGATTCCAGCCTATTAATTACATTGACCTTAACAACAAAGCACTTTCGGGTAAGAGAGTTAACAGCAGCAACACTGTAAACTTACTGCTTTTGGTGGTGTTGTAACAGTTTATATAAATGACCCATTTAAAACAAAGGAATTTAAAACAAAGATACATTATTTTCTTCATTCATTCACTCATTCATTGCATTCCTTTCTCTTGCCCTCATCACAACCACCAATTTCCCATGAAGACAGCTGGCACATGGCAGACTTTGTTAAAAACAGAACATATTTATGAGCTGATATGAGCCTTTGCACTAGATATAAATGCCAGTCTACTTCTTGAAGGGTTCTGTGTGCTATAGCTGCACACAACAGAACTGATCGTTCTTGGAACACCTGCACTGGCTGCACTGGCTGCTTACTGCAGCACTTGAATTGTGTAGAGCTGCGTGGTAGGAGAGTGATTCAGGACAGACAGACATCACAATTTATTAGAACACTTTTTATTAATGTTGCGGTTTAACACCAGCCAGCAACTCATAAGCTTCTTGCTCTCTCCTAGCAGGAGGATCAAGGAGATAATTGGGTAAAAAAAGGGTAAAAGCTGGAAAACTCATGGGTTCAGATAAAGATACTTTAATAGGGAATGCAAAAGTCGTGCACACAAACAAAGCAAAGCAAAGGAAATCAAAGAAAGCAAAGCAAAGCACAGCAACAAATTAGTTCAGGTCTTCCCATGAGCAGGCAGGTGTTCAACCATCCCTAGGAGAGCAGGGCCCTTTCATGACTTGGGAAGACCAATGCCATCATTCCAAATGCCCCCTCCCTTCCTCCTGTTTCCCCCCACTTTATACACTGACCATGATGTCACATGATCTGGAATATCCCTTGGGTCAGTTTGGGTCACCTGTCCTGGCTGTGTCTGCTCCCAACCTTCCATTCACTCCCAGTCCCCCCACCAGTGTGGCACTGTGAAAAGCACAAAAAACCTCGGCTCTGTGTTAAGACCTGCTCAGCAATAACCAAAACATCTCTTATGAACCCTCTGTTCAGCACAAATCCAAAACACAGCCCCAGGCTGTAAAATTAACTCTATCCCTTCCAAAACCAGCACAATTATTTTTTTATTTAGATTTTATTACTAACAGCAGACAAGTATTGTCATGGTTCACTCAGTTAATTCCTCACACAATCTCATATGTATGCAGCTGCAGTAACAGCTGGAAGGCCAGCTCTTTACCAAGAAGGGAAGTCATACTGATTTGCCAGTGTGTGATTGAACTCCTCCTCAGTTGGACAAAGGAGAGAATATGTGATAAAAAGCTCATGGGTCAAGATACAGACATATCACTTACTCATTACTATAATGGGAAAAACATATTATAAACATATATTTAATATACTACCAATCAAATCAGAGTAGAATAATAAGAACTAAAAACTAATTTTTAAAACCACCTTGCCCTCAGCTCTGCCTTCATCCCAGGCACAACTTCACTCTTGATGTTTTTTATCTCCTCCCCCAGCTGCACTGGTAGATAGGGAATGGTGATCATAGTCAGTTCATCACAAGTTGTCTCTGTCACTTCTTCCTCCTCACATTTGTTCCTGGTTCCAACAAGGGGATCCTCCCATGGGAAATGATTCTCCATGAACCTCTCCAATGTGAGTCCTTCCCACAGGCTGGAGTTCTGCATGAACTGCTCAACTGTGCATCCCTCCCACAGGGTGCAGTATTTTGGAACGGGCTGCTACAGCCTGAGGCCCCCACAAGGTCACAAGTGCTGCCAGAAAGCCTGAGTCAGAGTGGGCTTCACCCTGCATGGGTCCACAGGTCCTGCCAGAAGCCTGCTTTAACAGGGGCTTCCCACAGGGTGACAGCTTTCTTTAGGCATCTCCCTGCTCTGGTGGGAGTCCTACCCAGGCTGCAGTGGATCTCTGTATCCTCATGGACCTCCTTGGGCTGCAGGGGCACAGCTGTTTCACCACAGTCTTCATCGTGGGGTGCAGGCAAATGTCTGCTCTGGCGCCTGGAGCACCTCCTCCCCCTCCTTTCTCACTGACCTGGATGTCTGCAGAGCTCTTTCTCTCACACTATTTCTCATTTCTCTTTCCTGGCAGCTTTTTCTCTCCTATATACATTATCCAAGAGACACTACTGCCATCACTGATGGGCTCAGTCTTGGCTAGCAGCAGGTCTGTTTTGAAGCCAGAAGCTTTGACTGTTGGACATGGCAAAAACATCTGGCAACTTCTCAGAGGGAGAAATCCTGTATCCCTGTTACCAAAAGCTTGCCACCCAAACCCAAAACACTATCCCTTGGTAGTAGTAATGCAGTCAATCAAAGTTTTGTTGTTTCAGATGTATATATAAAATTCTGCAGGACTGCATTTGGCCTGAGTTACACAATCTGTTGTTGGTGCTAGTGTGTGTGAGTGGCATCAGATGGACACTTAGTGTCCTGAATTTAACAGTTCTTGTAGATTCAGCAGAACCACTACACTCCAAAACTTCTCTGTTCTGGTTCAAGCAAGAGCTCCCAGCAAATGGCTTTCACTCTAATTGTCCTGCTATTTTCTGGTTGGTACTTCTGCGTCCATACCTGTTGATTGCTTGTGGGTCTCATTCACAACTTCTCAAACAGAAACAGACATTTGTGGCATGTCTAAGTTAACACACTTCTGTCAACACACTGTGCAATGCTTCCACTTAGTGTATATTACTAAAAAAATTTCACAGTTTTTTCTAAAGTTTCCTGGCATATTCAGCTTTAGACACTTAAAACCCCTTAAAACCAAGGATAACCACCAACAAGAAACAAGGAGATCTGCAATATTGGCTGCTTTTATTTCGTCCTCTGCAGTCCTCAGTGCCCAGTGCTCTATGCAACATCCACATTATTCTGGGCAAAGTTTTGGTAACAATAAGTCCTAATTAGTTTTTTCTCAGAAGCAGTGATGTGTCTAATTTTAAGTCCAACCTAATCTTACTAGGCTAAAAGACTAGATACTACCTTCTTTGTAAATATGCAACATGTTGGGAATGCATTTCAGATCAGAAAATAACTACACTGTGATAAAAATGCTGTATGCTGAAACTTGAACTGAAGCTCTTTATACTGGTCACTTTATATGAAGTGGAGATCATAATTTTGAAAGATGATGATCCTTTTTGCAGTCTGAAATTTTACTCACAGAGTTCGTGTGTGATGCAGTTTAATTCCTGACACTAGCTTCTTCCTTCTTCATTCAGTATTCTCAGGTTGCGCTGTATCTCTTCACAAAAACTGTCAAACAGCACAGCTGGAGTTAATAAACTGAGGAAGGATGCCCATTACCAGTTACAGACATCCCTGTTGCTTGATGCTTTCAGTATTTCATTATCTCTGCATCAGCACTGGTACTTCTGCAACTGAAAAGCCATCAAAATAACACAGCTTGAAATGATAAATGAAAGCAACAGAACAACTGCGGCATAGAGCATGCACTTCCGTGGGCTTTTCTAGGTGAACAGATATTTGTATCTGTGCTGTGGCAGTCTTCTACTAGCACGGCAAAGGTTTATCCAGATGTACTCATTGGCTTAAAGCCTCTGGGCTCATTTCACGTAACCAATTTTCTATAACTGCTAGCATACCTAAGAAATTATATTTGATCGTTCTTCCTGAGAAATAGATTTTAGAAAGATACAAGATTTCATTTTTTCTCTTTCACTAAGGAGAGAGAGGAAAATACAGTGAGATCCAGGAAAAGTCTATATTGACCACAAAAATTATTGTCAATTCATTGGAATAAGTCCAATTGGTACATTCACTGCTGAATTGTGGTTAGGTATGTGACTCAAGAAGGTACTAAATTCTCAATGAAGAGTTAACATAATGGATCAGAATTCTCTGACCCAGTTTAACAATTAGCTGGAGGTGGCATTGTGTGAAATTTAAATGTACACTCCAGAGCAGGGAGTCCTTTCATCCTTTTCACAAAATTGCGCATAAATTCTTTAATCCCTAATAAACACAGCTAAATTTAAAACAGGAAAGTATATTTCATTTTATTGGTATAAGCATTATCTGCTTAATGCCAACAGCATATTTCCAGAAACTAAAAGTGTATTTCTCTCACCGTTTGTCAGATCTGCAATGCATTCATGTAGCTACTGTATATAATTAAACATGTAAAGCAGAAGACTGAAATTGGTAATTAGCCCTCAAGATTTTGTAGTAGTGTCTGGGTATTAAGCCACACAGTTCCCATTATATTCCAAAGAAATCAATCAACTAAAATTCTTTCAGTACTTAGGAAAACAGGAGTCAGCTTCGAAAGCATTCTTACTCATGGGAGTGTAATTTGCAATTTCTGATTTCATATGATCAATATCTTTCCATTATATAGCTTGTGTTTCAGTCTGTATGTTTTTCTACATAAATTAGAAGTTATATATTGTAATTTCAGGTGCCTAGCCTTGAAGATATGATTCATCACAGTCCTTTACTGATAAACAGAAAAACAAAACAAAAAAAGCACCCACAAAAAAAAAAAAAACAAAAAAAAATTCACTATAAAAAAATGCAAAGTGCAAAACAGGAAGACAGACAAATACCCTAGACCAAAGAACCCACCTTTCTGATGCAAAAACTCTCTGTTCTCTTACTAATATAGGCAAATATTTTCTTTTGGTGTATTTTGTTATATGTCAAGTGCAGCTAGTAAGACAGTTTTTCAGTGTTGTGGTTCAACATCAGCTAGCAGCTAAGCCCTAGACAGATGCTCACTCACTCCCCTGGTGGGAAGGGGGAAAGAATCAGAAAAGTAAAAGTGAGGAACTGTGTGGGCTGAGATAAAGGTGGTTTAAAAGGAAAAGCAAAAGCCTTGTTCAAGAGCTAAGTAAAACAATGAATTTATTCACCACTTACTATGGGCAGGGAGGTTTACATACATGTCTGGTAAAGCAGGGTTCCATCAGGCCTGACAGTGACTTGGGAAGACAAACACCATCACTCCAAACATCCGCATTTCCTCCTTCTCCCCCCAGCTGTACATGCTGAGCATGGTGCCACAGGGTATGGAAGATCCCGTGGGTCAGCTGGGGTCAGCTGTGCTGGCCATGTCCCCTCCCAGCTCACTGTGCACCCCCAGCCTCCTCACTGGTGGGGAAGAAAAGGCCTTGACTCTGTCAGTACTGCTCAGCACCTCTTAAAATATCCCTCTGTTTTCAAAACAACACAAATCCAAAACATAATCCCATAACAGCTAATAGGAAGAAAATTAACTGTGCATCAGTCAAAATCTGTTCATCTAGTTTTAGACACCCTTTAATACATAGATAAAGAATTTCAGAAATTCTTAGAGCTTCATGAAGTTTCAGCTTGCTTTGACGTTTGTTGAGCAGCATCATTTCCATTGCAGAGAATGAAGTGATAATTTAAAAATATGGGGGGAAGAAGATAATGTTCTTCTCACAATTTTGCATTTGGGCACATGCAGTATATGCACTCAGGGTCTAACTAAAAAAAAAAAAACTCCTATAATTAATTTTTAAATTTTTTTTTACCTAATAGATTCTTTGGCCATATGTATATAGTATACCTGGCATATAATAACTCAGGAATTTGCTAAGCCTAAGTATACAGACTTGGTCGTGTTTCTACCTGAATTTACTTGCTTTTTAAATTTTTATTTTATTTTAAATACTGGAAAAGATATAGATATTGTCAGGTTTGACAGTCAAATACTGTTCTGAACTTGGGAAAACTTGGGAAAAACATTTGGGATTAATGCAAGTAAGAACCAACTCTTACCTTCCTGATCAAATATGTGGGAAAAAATCAGTTATATCGTTCCAGACACTTCAATTCCTGTTTAATTTCTCTGCTCTGATGTTGAATATACATTTGAAAGTTTTGACTTTCAATAAAGGTTGGATTGAAATTTCAGTATTACCAGTTGTGTGCTTCATATGAAGAAAAAGGGGAAAGAAAGAAAGCAAGAAAGCAAGCAGGAAAGAAAGAGAAAGATTTTCAGCCCATAGTCAGAATTCCAGAAACAGAAAAAAAATCTATGCCTTTATTCACACCGACAAGCACTTCTTTTCCACTGACAAATGACTGGTTCCTCAGGTTTCCCTACTAGAAAGTCAATGAACTGACTTATGTGAGACTGACTGCAAGCTGCACACAGGCACCTATTTTTTTCTCTTTTCCAAAGTTATTTTGAGGTAATTATTTTCTTGTACCTGAACTGATTGCTGAAATACTTTTTCTTTCCTTACTCTACCCCCCAGTCATTTTTTTTTGTTAATCCCCTGCAGGTATTTAGAATTAGCTTTCATGTTGTGCCCTAGTCCTGCTTTCCCCAGGCTTTGCAAATTCTCTTTTCTTAACAAACATTTTTTATCATTTTTGTTATCCTTTTTTGGAGTCTTTCCAATTCAGCAAAATCTTTTTTGTATTATGGAGCCCAAAACAGTGTAAAGCACTCAAATACCGTTTCACCAATTCTGCACTGAGATAAAAAATTAATTACCTGCCCCCCTTCTCCTGACCTAATTCCTCTCATTATACTGTACATGCTCAATATGGTATTTGCCATTCTGCAGCATGTCACTCTGTATTCTTCTGCAGAGTTTATGGTTTTCTCTGAGCCTGTTTTTTCCTGTAGCCATGGAAATTTCTAAATTAGTCTTCTCCATGTTACACATTAGAGCCTTTCACACTTCACATTTAGCATGATAAAAGGTCAATTTTGCAGTATTTAGACCCTCATCACAGTAGGGCATATTAGGGTCTTCACTATATTCTAAGGCTGCAATGAACAGAAAAAGTGGTGTAGTTGGATGCAGCAAATTCTTCCAACCCTACCATTATGTTGAAAATGCAAATCTCTTCTGTTAGAACACATTTCCAGGGTTACTTTGAAGAATTACCTGTGTTTTCCTATGAAATGTGGGTATAACTTAATTTTTTTTTAATTATTGCAATATGAACACTAGCCTAGTCAGCTATATATATCACACCATCATTCACACTCTGTCTTCCTGGTAGTTATTCTTACTCCTTCACCTCCATTTTTATTTTATTTTTTCTTAACTGAAATAAGGAAATTTTTTTACAGAAATTCCCTTTTAATCCCATGATTATGTGATGAATGACTGGCACTGTACTCAGGTATCCTTTTCTTTCTACCTTTAACTGTTAGGAAGACAGACCTTATAAGTGCTTTCTATTCCCATGCTGTTTATTACTCATACAGCCTCCAGGACCTTAACCAACATGCAAAGATCTTTTCACAGCATTGTGCAGCAGACAAAACCCTATGTTTGCACAGTTAAAGGAAAAATCAAATGTTTGGCTTAATAGGAGTTTTATGAACTTGACCCAATGACTTAAGTACAGCATCAGATACAGGAAAACATGATTTAAAGTATTTCTACATAGATCTTTCCATCACTGTTTTACTATCTCTAGTTAACACATTCTATTCACATGTTAGCAGTGTAAAAGTGTCTAAATAAGTACATAGATTTAACTTGGGATAGGAAAATAAAGCCAAAAGTGTCACAGTCATTCCTATAGCAGAGAATTTGTTGCCTAAAAAGCAGTTTACTGTACAGCTTCATAATGTACAATGGAAACTGCAGAGTGCCTGATGAATAGCATTGTACCAGAAACAGTGGGATGTTTAACCTGGAAAAGGTGCACAGCCACATCATTCCATTAGACCTGAGAGATACCCAGTGACAAGCACTGCAGACTGGTATTTGCTAACCCAGGAGACATCAGAGCCTACCAGTTTTATTACTTCAGTTTTATATTGATGCTGTTGCTCTTGGCCTTACAGTCATATCTCAAGTAACACAGGCTTCTAAAAGGTTGGTGAATAGCCTCAGCTCTAAGTTTTCTAGGCTTTATTCCTCTTTAGTCAACAGAAAGAGGAGCATCTCCCAAGGAGCAACTCATTTTTTCACACACTCTTACATTATTGTTGATGAAATATTTCTAAAAAGCAGTTTTCTCTGAGGATTCAAGGAGAAGTGTAGATAGGCTAATTTGAGCCAGTTGTCTAACTTTTAGAGTAAAAGGGACGTGCAGTGAGTGACACCAAGAGTCACTTCAGGGAGCAGTGTGAACTGTTGCTGTGGGACTGGAGTATTGGTGCCTTACATCTGCTTAAGCCATGCAAATTGTTGCATGATTTACCCTTGGCTGGGTGTTGGCTGAGCTGTGTTAACGATGTGACCACTACCAATTACAGAAGTGAATCTGAGCAGATGATGACCCTGGCAGAACTGCTGCTGAGTACTGAGCCCAGAGCAATTCAAGCTTATGGCTGAAGATCAGTTCTGTACTCAAGTGTCAGCCTCTCCAGCCACAGCTATTAAGTCTGTCACTGATGAAGCCAGGGACACTAAAACTCATCTGTAGTCTTCTGATCAGCAGAGTGCTTTTATCCATATCAGTTTTTTTCTGATGTGGTACTTTGTCACTTTTGAAAGCTTAGCACCAATGGACAGCGATATTACTTCTTGCCTGTAATGAAGCACTAAGTCGGGATGATGTTGCTGTGAGTGCTTTCTCAATACAGAATGGAATATTTGCATAGATTAGCCTGCTAGCTGATGGTCCTTGACTGCTTTAATTTAAAACACACTACTTTCCATTGAAATGCCATACAGGTTTGTTTATTTATTTATTACTTTGCATCACTAGAAGATGCACAAATTCTTTGAACAGATTCCTGAGGCAATTTATTTCTTTACAGAGGAAAAATTCTGTCCTTTTTTTTTGTTAGGAGGCAAGTGTATGTTGAACAATATAGACATATCTGAAAGCAGTGGAAATTATGAAGCAAAGAACAAACTTTTTCTTTTTTTACAATGCTGTTGACTAACCATATGATACTGTTACCGTTTTAGGTTTTTAGCTCATCTCTGATAAAGTTCTCTGATAAGGATACCTGCAAGATAACAAGTATAACCTTTTCTTCCTAAGACATCTGGTAAAATGATGAATGTCTGGATACATGCAGACTTAAGGTTGACCTCTTGGCTTCTACTCTTCAGTAAGATAAACTGGAATAAGAAAAAGTTTAGCATCCAACTCTTAAAATCCCAAAGGCTTTCTAAGTGAAACAGAAGCATAGAGCTACAGTCTCCAAAAATTGTTTGGAATTTCATAGATGAAGTTAAAGTACCTCCCAGCTTCTACTCTGCATATATCTTTCTGATAATAGAGATTATAGACATATAGACACATACATAGAGATTGTATTTAAATATATAGGAATACTAATATACATATGTTAATTAATACATGAAATAAACTTTATGAGCTAGAATCAGTACTAATCACTGTTCAATCTTTTCACTGTGAGTAGTTATACCAATACCAGTAAGGTTTTCAGACTCTTTGAGAAATTTCCAGTGCCTCCACTCTAACTTTTCAAGTAGTCTGAGATAGAAGGTATTTTACCCAATCTTCTTAGCCTATAAAGGATCAGAGAATCAAAAAATCTAGATACAGGAAAGATATAATGTGTCATTAGTCCAAATTTCTGCCAGCACAGAATACATCTCCACATTACATTTACAATTGCATTAAATTATTTCATTATTTTATTGACTTGATAGGTAATTTTCAATAAGCTTTCTCAGTCTTTTTTTTATATGACCCTATTTGACATTGCTCCCTCAGATATTCATAGACCTGTTGTTATAACCCCTTGTAACCTTTATTTGGTGAAGATTATATGTATTTAACTTTTCTAATGATTTTTTTTTCCAGAACTTAGTACCCGAAGTTTTCAAATCAATGACCATATTATAAATTTCTCTTTCCTTTTAATCAGGCTAGGAATTTAGTCAGAAACTACCTGGAGTGAAAGTGACATTTCACATCTTTAGCTGGTGAAATATGGTATCACAGAAAATAGAATCAATTTCCTCCAGGGTGACAGAAATAAATAAAATTGTTATGTACAACATCTGGATGATGATATTTAAAGTTATGTTCTTCAAAAAGAAAGATACTTTACCTTACATAATTTACTGAGCTCTATTTTTGTTACCTTCTGCTGGTATGTTCATGAAGATGTTCAATGAGCTTTGAACAGCACTGGGATATGTAGATCATTAGTAACACCTCTGTGACAAGTAAAAAAAATCTAATCTGAGATTAATCATAATAAAAGATAATGCCTTTTTTTTCAAGATCACATTCTATGCATTGCTATATATACACTACATTTCTTGTGATTTCTTGAAAAATATTTCAAACTCATCCTTGATTTAATAGGCTAGATCTTTACTGAAGTCAGAGAAATTATGCTCACTGTATTAACCCTACCTTCTGTAGCAAATTGTTGAATTTTATTTGATAGCAATTTAATTTAACGTGATTTCTTCCTTATGAACTCTGGCTGCCTAAAATTTTCCTCAAGGTGCTAAAGGATTTCTTGAAGTTTTTCTCTGATGTCATATATAGTACTTACTTAAGAGATATAAAAACAAGTTCTATGAACTACCCAACCTACTTCCTGAATCCTCAAAGATGATATTTGATAATTCTATTTTTGATGTTAGGTATTTATAAAAATTTGGCCATGTTGATTGCTTCATGTATATAACATTTAAAAGATGTATTCTTTGTGATGATTGCATTTCTCACATATTTTTCTCTGTGACCTGGATTTACTATCCACCATTAGAATTTTTACCTTCCTTCTCAAAAAAATCCAAAAACAAAACCAAGACGTATGAAACACAATTAAAAAAAAATTATACTTAAAACTCCAGCTAGTGACAGTCCATCTATCTGAAGCACAGTTATAGACAGTGGAATATAGTCTCTAACCATGGAAACTATGTAGAAGTACAGTGTCAGATACTATGTATTAAACTTAAATTTACTGGAAAGTAAAAGAAGAGAGAAAAAAATAGTCAAGCTTCCATGTTTAGAGACTAAGAAAATTCCACTCATGTTCTCAGACTCAGCCAAAGGGAATAATTAGGTATGTTGATCATCCCTCCGAAGTCTATCAGGCAACAGTGTTTTCTAAACAATTTTATTCAATAACTATGTGCAGGGGGGGAAAAAGACACATGAATATAGCAAAAGTAATGTAATGTGTTCTCAATTTTAACTGAAGTTATAATGTATTTAACATCTGACAGCACAAAAAAGGAAGAATGTTTTAGATTGTGTACTTAACTTCAATTATAGCTTTCAAGTATGTTTTATACTCTTTCTGAGTTTTTCCTCCTTCTGTGTGTCAGTTTGATCATACAAGAAAACAATTTGATCATAGTTGTCAACATACAAACATCAAAGTTGGAATCTTCACAACAGCGTAATAAAGTGTTGTGGTATTAAGATGGAAGTAGGTGGCGGTAACAGATACTGATACAAGGCTTTACAATTCAAAATGTCTATATGGGGACTATACAGCACTTCTCAATATGATATTTCAACATCTCAGACATCTAGTGCTTTATTAGCTCCTGTAAAAGATTCCTTAAGAAACCACCACAAGAGAATGCCTACAGTATGAAAATGCTTTGTAGACTGAGGTTCCTGGCCCCTGGCTGTCACCATCATTAATAGCACTCGTTTTTCACTGAATTAAGAAATGCAAATTGCAATTAATCCCTTTCTTCACATTCAATTATTAGTTAAGGGGGGCACAGATTTCTTTTAAACTTTTAAGTTAGTGGTGAGGAATAAATATAGTTTTATCTTTAGGATTTGAGTTATATCCAATAGTGTAAAGCAATTCAAAATGAAACAGAATTGAAATCCTTTATTCCATCCATATCACCCTGTATTATTCCCTGACTCAGTATTTCAAATGTGAGCCATATCCAGTTTGAAGAGTCACATTGTGTTATGGTACTGTATGTAACACAATATGATGAGTGTAATAGGCATGAGGCATCAAAGAAATAGTGTATTTGCTGAAAGTTGACACAATTTTTATTTGACAATAAATGCAATGAATTTTAGCCTGTTATTACTGAGACTTAATGATACTTTTATATTATTAATGCTCTCAAAAATGAATTACATTGTTATGTGCATATGAGTACAATTATAATGTGATTTAGTTCCAGTGGGAATTACGAAATTTCCTAAAAATAATAATGATAATGTAATTTTCTTTTCTTCCTGTGCTATCCCTTCCCTGTCAGTGTGCCATTATGTTACAAGAACTTCAGGTGCTTGAGTCCAATCCAAGCAGAAACAAATTAATGAAACTTCACTAAAGTGTGGGATGGATTTGAAACTATTTATTATGGGTCCACTGAATTATTAAGTAACTCATCTGTCTACTACCCGGGAAGGAACCTTTTGATTAAAATGTGTATTGAAAGGTGGTTTGAGTAAACTTTAATTCATAAATACTTACAAATCACACTGATGAGTCACAATTTTAAATCTGTGTTAGGTCTGCATCATCAAAGTATTTAATTTAAATAAATGTATATTACAAGAATATGAGTGTATGTAATACACAAAGTGTAGAGGTTTGTATGAGTTTTTACAGGCACATGTAATACACACACATACACATACACACATGTAGATATGTATATATGCAGAAAAGAGAGGGAGCAAGATGAGATGAATATCGATATGGCCACAATTTTATTAACATAGTGTGGATAGGTATTTTTAAGTCAGATAGTATCTAACCCTTCAGCAAACTGCTAAGTAGGAACAAAAGGTCCTGTTTTCCATGAGTGTGGGCATGAGTACTGTTGGATGGCTGAAAAGAAAATAATTAACTCCTGCAAATAATTAATTCCTGCATCTGTTTCCAAGTAGTCATTGATCAACAGCAGTGGAAATGAACTCTAAAGAATCTGTGTTGATGATCATATCTCACCGAGGTAGTTCTGGCTACACCTAACTAGTTGAGGACATAACAATTAATAGAAGCCTAACTCTGTTATTTATAGATCTGGTTCTTCAGAAATGCAGATTTTAAACACCTATAAACAAGGGATGATAAGGCTACTAAAAGAGAAAAAATATTTTTAAACCAACACTCATATCAATTCATGTCCAAATGCTACCCTGCCTTGCCTACTTAGGTCCTGTTTAATCAATTTTGTACTCTGAAATTTTATAGACATCTTTATTTAGTAGACCATTAGGTTTCAATGCAATCTGGGAAATTTCTGATAGTATTAGACAAAGTTCATTAAAACACTTTAGTTGCTTCATCAGTAAATATTGCCAAAACCACTTTGGGTTTTGGTAATTTCTCTCTTGAATTGGATAGGATGATCTGGTAGATTTACTCCTTTGAATTTTCAGAATGACAAAGACTCACATTTTCTTCCTGTCCAAGAGTTCCATTAGCAAATGATTTTGCACTTTTCCTCCCTCTTTCTTATTTTTGTCTTGCTTGGTTTGGTTTGGTTTGGGTTGGGTTGGGTTGGGTTTTAGTAGTAAAACAAAGATGAAGCAACATCTGAGTTTGTAGTGTCATCAGTATTCAAAGGAATTTTGGTGTCTTGGCTAAAAGAGTATAAGAAGTAGAGCCATGTCACTCTAGCAAGGCAGGTAAGGGATTTCCCAACAGTTGACTTCCCTATAGAATAGAAATGATACTGACGACCAAAGACAGAATCTGCACAATTTTGTTGGTGATGTATTTTTAACAGAGTAAATTTAACTGACCTCTGTCAATACATTTTACTGTCACAGTTTTTTGGAAGACATATTTAGCCCTCAGAATGGCAAATACGCCTTTTCTCTCTCACTCTCCCTGTCTTATTTCCCTTTACAGCTTGAGCATTCTTCTCCAAGATTGAATTGAAAGCAGGGACACACACCCATGCAGCCCAAACTCTACTGAAAGAGGTTATCCTACTACGTTAGAGAAACACCTGGCATGGAAACTTAATCTACTGCTAACAGGAGTAATTCATCTTTGGAGTCAACTGAGTCATTGTGAGGAACATATTTAATGATTGCTCTCTGCCCTGCAGCAGTTATATTTTTATTTCTGGGTACAATTCACTATGTTTATTCTGCATACAGCCTCAAGTCATCTAAGGCTCTCAGATCAGGAACCCTCTAGGACAGAAAACCTTTTTCAATACAAGACTATGATTGCTATTTGACCTATTTCACTTTGTTTTGAGAGGTTGTATGAAATATGCTCATTAGAGGAACCTGAATATGGCTTCTTTCGATAGCTCCACAGTCAGGTTAAATCAAGCTAAACCAGGCAGCTATTAGAAAGGGTAATTCTGTCCATAATTCCCTTCACCTTCTCACCAGGGCTTCCTTGCTATTCTCTTGCATTAACTTTACTTATTTCAATCCATGTATGAATCATATATATAAAAAACCCCAAACAACTGCTGGGCTATATAACCACTCCAGCTGTCTGTCAGGATTTAATAGCAAGCAACAACCAAGCCTCATGCAGTTGCTTGCTCAGTCCCACACCAGCAGGATCCAGGAGGAAATCAGAAGGGAAAAAGCCAGAAAACTCACAGGCTGAGATAAAGACAGTTTAATAGGAAAAGTAAAAGCAGCACACACAAACAAAGTCAAACAAGAAATTCATTCACTGCTTCCCATGAGCAGGAAGGCATTCAGCCATCTCCAGGAGAGCAGGACTCTTTCACATGTAATAGGAACTTGGGAAGACAAACACCATCACTCCAAATGCCCCTCCCTTCCTCCTTCTTCCCCTCACTTTATGCACTGAGCATGATGTCACATGGTCTGGAATATCCCTTGGGTCAGTTTGGGTCACCTGTCCTGGCTGTGTCTGCTCCCAACCTCCCATGCATCCCCAACTTCTTTGAGCAGGGCAGTACAAAAAGCAGAAAAGGCCTTGGCTCTGTGTAAGCCCTGCTCAGCAAGAACAAAAACATCTCTACATTATCAACCCTGTGTTCAGCTCAAGTCTAATACACATGCCGGCCACTGTGAAGAAAATTAACTCTACCCCAGCCAAACCAGCACACTGTCAAAAAATGGAAATGGAACATGCAAAAAGGTATGAGAAGAAAAATTGACCTAAGTGCGCATTTTTCACAAAGTGTGATCCAGTTCAAATCTGATCTCCTACCCACAGTTTTTTCCAGTGCCTGGATATTATCAGATATAACATGTAAGTAACTTCAGAATTACCTAGATCAGAAAGTTCAAACAGACACAAAGATTTAAGAAGGGCAGGATCATTTGAAAAGGGCTAACAGGAAGGAGAGCAAAACCACCTGTGTTACATCCTCAATTATATTACATTAAACATTACACAAAACTTCCCCCTTTGATCAGACTAACTTGATTGTGAAGCCTCAAGGCTAAAAGTTTGATTATGTTTTGATACAAAGCAGCTTTGAATTAAAGTCAGCTATAAAGAGAGCAGTTCTAATGGGTTTATTTCCTGTTAACACAATTTGCAGTGAGCACCAACAGAAGGTGTCATTCCAGTCATCAGTGATACATGGAGTCTCAGGTGATAGCAAGTAATAGAAACATTAGAGAAGTGTGATGTAGGTAGAGGTGGAATAAATGCCTTCTGACCCTTGTTTCCAAAAAGTCTTGATTTCGTCTCTGTTGTTCAATATAGTCTTAAATTTTGGGGTATGAGATTTTTCCTAGAATTTTTACAGACACTGAGATGTGATGATGATCTGAAGTTCATTTACTGTCTTTTAGGAAATGTCTCCTATTTTTGAAGCATAGGGCATAGAGAACAAATGTTCCTGATCTCCTGGTTTATACTGCATGGGCATTTTTTATGCTTTTACCATATAAAAACCTTTGTAATTTTAGAATTTTTTCACATCTACTGATAGGTGAGATTTCCCCTTTATTTCCTTTTCATTGTTCATCAATGATGAAATACTTTTCTTGAAATGGAATGCATAGTGTTACCCGGAGTATTTAGGATCAAACCATAGCACTGACTTTCTTGAAGACTTTACTTTCTTTCCTGATTTACTGATCCTTATGAATCATCAGGATTTAAAGCATTTTAAAATGTAATGCAGCTTCAGTGAAGCGTGTTTTTTGAAGTATCTACAGGAAAAACTCATCCAATTCCAATTAGGCTCTCTACACAGACTTGTACTTAACAAGCACAATTTCAGGTTTGGAATTGCACTTTTTGGTTGGCAAGCAAACAATTCAAAATATCTGGTAAAGTTCTGTGGCAATGATGCTAAGTACTGAGAGTTTAACTCTGAAGTTAATGCCATTTTTTTTTTACAATAGAAATCAAATTCAGTATAGCCCAGGCTTCAAACAGGATATGCAGTGCAGCTAGAAAAAATGTTTCAAATTATGTAGTACATACACCATGTAATACATGGAAATTATATGCATTTTTCCAGTGCTGGATGTAGAAATCAATCCTTTTGTCAAGTGCTTCTATTGTAGACTGCCATGTTGGAGACCTACATTCAAACAAAGGACTCGGAGGGTCGGGCACTTAGCTCCCAGGGAGAGGAGCCTTCTGCCGTTCAATAACTCTCCTCGGTCAAAGACGACAGACGAGCTGCAGTAGATAAAACACTTCAGACAAACTTCTGAAAACCCTTTTGATAAAGTCTCACATCTGAGGTTAATGACAATAGCTAAGGTGTGGAAGTCATGTAATAAGCGTAAATCTGACTTGGAAAATTAAAAACAAAGAGCCTGAAACAAAGAAAAAAGTAACACTAGTTTGAAGAGAATGGCATTATAGTCAGAAGGAGTAAATAATGAGGAACAATGCAGTATGATACATGAGAACTTAGATGATTTAAATACTAAAAGATGAAAGCTAGTTCAAAGCATCTAAATAGAGAGCGCTGACAGGTTCCTAGGGAAAAAAAGGATATCAAACAATTGGGTGTGTCATTAAATATAAGAAATCAAAAGGTAAAAAGAGTCTAAAAGATAATTCTGTGTGCAGCATTAAATATGAACGATAAGTAATAAGATGAGAAAAGAAAAATCTATGTCTAACATTAAAAACAAAGGAACATTACCAACTATGCCTAAGTAGGGCAAAAAGGAGTCAGGTACAATTTATTAATATAAACAAAATCTAGAAGAAACAGACTAACTAAGAAGTGAACAAAGGAAAAGGAATCCACTTTCACTTAAAAGATCTAGAAGGTTATTCAATCCTAGGAAATAAGAGTGTTAAATACTTCTTGCTGTACAGTAAAAGCTCTTCTAGGCTGCAGCTTTTGCTCACTGTGTCCATAGCTCAGCTAAACTATTACCACTGTGAGCTCAAAAGTCATGCCTAGGGCTTGCATGGCCCATGTACTTATTTAAAGGAGACATTTGAGGCCCAGATGATAACTCTGAAAGAAAAATCAAAGCAAGAGAGACTGGATTTGCAAAAATACTTGAGGCACCAAAAATTACAGATTAGAAGCACCCCAAAATCTCATAATGAGGTCTCACAAATACTTGTGAAACTCTGGATTCTAACTGATACTAGCAGAAATCTTGGTACTATGAATTCTTATCGATGAAGTCCATTAATAGTAAATTCCATCAGTGTTAAATCCCGCTGCTCCTGTTACTCCTAATTATGACATAACAACACTAAGAAATTGACATTTCATTTTTCCCTTTGTCAGTGTGTATAGTCTCCTTTCTTTCATTAAAAGAATGACCCTATCATAGCTGGATATTCTCCTAAGTTTTTGAGCCCATGCTAGTTTGTCCATAATAAATATTTCCTGGTATATAACTTACTACCATAACAATTCACTCAGGAGTTAATTTTGTCATAAATGGTGGGTAATTAAGAAAAGTAAAGTTGTTGTTAGGTCTTTTAAATTAAAAAGTTGGAATTTTTCTTGGTTTTCTCACTTTTCTGTTTCTAAATTTAAAAATTTAAACATTCAAACGTGGAGAAATTCTGGATGGAATAACTGTACTGACTGTAGTGACAGTAGCTGCATGAAATGCTACTAAAAGGACAATGTAGCTTAGAAACGGATTTGTTCCATTTTGTGGAGGCAGGATTCACTGCAGATTTAGCATGGCACTTTAATTCAGTGCAGCAAGCTCTGTGAGACTGCTGGCCCATCTTTTAGCATGGTTGGTCCAGATTACTGTGCCAAGTCAAGATGCTCTATGCCTCCACTGATCATTCAGCCTGGCTTGGCTACACATCCATGGGTGTAATGTGAGGCACCCTGCTAATTGCTGGATTATATCTTGTCCCAGTCAAGAGTGTGGGAGTATTATAAATTCTAACTGAAAAGAATATATTAATTTCTTACAGCAGGCTGGGCAACATGCTTTTCTCCAGAAAGGGGGGAAAAAAAGAAGTGAAGCAATTTCTTTAAAGATAAAAAGTAAAAATTCGCCCGCTCCTCCTGGAATAGCTTTTCAGACTTCTTTAACTGATAAAACTGAAATTTCCAGTGCTACAAAAATGAAGAAGGTGGGTCTAGGGAGATCCCTTCTGGTTTGGTTTTGGTGGTTTTTTAATCCGAAAAGCCTGTAAATCAATAAAAATAAACCTGCCATACAAAAAATGTTTAATTACCTCGACAAAGGTCGGTTCTAACCAGGTCAAAGCTTTCAAATTACTTTCAAATTAAAGAAAGTCTTGTAGGAGGATGAGAGGAATAAGCAAAATATCTTGCAGAAACACAAAAGAGAGATAAAGAAAATCAAGCTGTTAAATTGTCTAGAAGTACTGTTGCTGATTACACCTCTGTCTTCCAATGCAGATGAAGGAGAACGGTAGTTGGTCACCAACACCATCTTGGATTAGCTTGGATCAATCAATTTACTACAGCCCCTTGACAATGGAGGAGCAGTTTACTGTGGAAAGGAGGGACATGCTCTAAGATACACTAAAAGTAAGGCCTTTTTAAAAAAAGATCATTTTAGCTACAATATGTAGTGAATGGGGAGCAGAAGATGGCAAAAAAAAAAAAAAGCAAGGTTCAAAAGGTCAGATTTTCTAGGACAATTGAGAGAGACATAGATGTCTGACATCTTCACATTTTATACCATTTTAGTTCTTTTACAGATCTGTAATCTATTAAGAGTTCAGTAGAAGGGGCCCAATAAACATATTGCATAATGAGCAACAGCACAATGGACAATTTAGACTTGAGAATGAGAGCTTTGTGGGATAAAAACAAAAGAGATGGTGTGATAACAGAATGAAAGAAGAGATAACACTTTTTTTGTCAGATATGGAGCATAGCCAGATTTTATCTCTGGGCTATCTGTACCTATGTATGTGTAGCACAGATCAGAATGCTTCAAAGTCAGGACATCTTTAGTTATCACTAGAACAGATGCTGGAACCTATGCCTGTATCTATGTTAGTAAACTGAGCTGTGCAATGCTCTCAGTTTGTTAGCATGGTGCCTGGCACAGATTTTTTTCTTAGCCAGTTAGCATATTCTATTGAATACATATGCTTTGTTTATATTATCAAAGCATGTTCACAAACCTGTAGTAGCTGTCATGTCATTAGAACGTCATTATGTGCCACAAGACTAGCTATGGCTATTACAACTTGCCTATACAGGCCTCACAGAGCTGAATTTTCTTCACCTGATCACCTTAGTGGTACAAAATGTCAGACCAAATTATGTCTTACCCATGGGTCCTTCTATTCTTTTTTAGTCATAAAAAAGGCATAACTGACTCGCAGCATTCATCTGTAATAATTTAGTTTAGAAAAAAAATCTTTTTAATGTCCTGTTTCCTTTGGTATTCATGTCTCAAAAGCACAAAGATGTTGAGGGCCAAGATCTGCATGTGTTTCATTTCATTTCATACTTTATGAGAAAACCATTACTTTTTGGAATCTGAGTGGGCTTCCTACAAGAAGCAGTTGTAATTCCAGATCTCCATAGATACCCTAAGTTCTGTTTCAAATATCTTAAAATGACTACTACTTCTTTAGCATTTCAGTACATTTCATCTTCATATTTACATGATAACATAATTTCATCATTTCAGTTGTTACGAGGTTTTCTGCTATCTCTCAGCAAAAATTTACTGCTTACCCTCCTACTCCTTCTAATTTTTCTTAGTTTTTCTGAAATTGTGCCATTGTTCTATATCATAAGAAATGGTGTCTGATTTTTTTTATTTCTGAACATACATATTGTCTAATTTTCTAACAATGACTCTTGTATTTTGAGAGATGATTTTTTTTTCTTAATAAGAAAGCAGAGCTGATAATGATGCACAGCCCTGCCCATTGTCTGTTCTAAAGTTAAACCAATCATTATATTCCCTCTGCATAAACATCAAACCCCTCTCACTTCAAAGGAGGTATTTTTTAATATGATAAATCTACAGCTTCTGATGCAATTATCCAGATGTGATTTAACATTTTAGGAAAATCCGAAGAACTCCAGACCTAGAATTTTCACAGAGAAACATATGTTGTTCCTTGTTCATAAAATGATTCTGTGTCCTACTGTTTGTTTCATTTCTAAGTTCACTTTATTAATTTGACAGAAATTTTTATACAATACATACAACTTCTTCATTTTAATGCATGACAACATTTTGAGAGATCACGAGGGAATGAGAACCAGCAAGAAGACATCCTAAGATTTTTTAATAAGAATTATGTGGAACTGTCAAGATTTCACATGCTTTTCCAGGTGTAGGGAAGTGGAGAGCAGCACAGTGGAAAGTGACCTGAGGGTCCTGGTCAATGGTAAGTTGGATATGAGCCAGCAGTGCCCTGGCAGCCAGGAGGGCCGAGCGTGTCCTGGGGGATCAGGGACAGCATGGCCAGCTGGGCAAGGGAGGGATTGTCCTGCTCTGCTCTGAACTGGGGTGGCTTCACCTCGAGTGTATTTGTGGTTTCTGCATGATACCTGAGTTCATGATTTTAAGTGCTGCTTCTAAGAAATCTGAAATCCCTGAGGTGCTTTTATGGCAATGTGGCAAAAAAGGAGAAGGGTGACATCCCTTGAGCAGCTAGTAGCCCTCCCTACCTGTGTGGCCCAGGACACTGTTGGCCTTCAGAGCTGCAAGGACACTAAGGTTAAGGTATCTAAAGATATTTCCTGTCTGAATAGCCAATCATACAGACAGGAGACTGAGGCTGATATCTTTTAAATATTCTTCGCTATAGACTAGCTATAGATGAATAACCTATTTCAATGACAATTTGGCACTTAGATCAGTGAACATGAACCAAAAGATGTCTGTTTATTATCAGGCAGAAGGTTACAGCAAATAAGAAAAAAGGGTCAGATCTCTAAATATCCCTATTCCTAAACTTGTGCTTCTACTTTACTACATATGTGACAGTAATATAATAGATTTCAAGCTACTGACATAATAATAGAAATCTAAAGCTGAAATTAATTCAGATGTACTTTTAATCTTGGTAAATATGAAAGCAGAGGCATGATCAATTCCAAATGAAATAAAATACCAGTAAAAACAACACCACTGTTTTTCAAGCAAACCATTTACATTGAGAGCTATGCAGCAGTAGGAGCTCTGACTGAGGAAACACAAAATATAAAAGCTGTCACCTCCTAAATATTTTTCTTTCATCTTGATTTCACCGTAGAAACTACATATGATTAAGGTAATACCTTTTTTATTAACTTGTAAGAATACCATTTTCAGAAACATGGCTTGTATGAAGAAATCCGGACTAAAACTAAAGGGGGCATCACAAAGATAAACTGCAGTGAGAAAAATCATTAGCAAATTTTTGTGCTGCTTTATCTAAAGGAAGGTACAATAAAGTGACAGAAAAAAAAATTTAAAACCTGTATATATTAGAAATCCCTTTGCTATATTAACCACAATGTTAACGTAGTAGTGTTTTTTATGTTTACTGGTAGAAAAAAACCATTGTTAGCATAATTCACAAACCTTAGAAGAGTCATTAGAATAATACAGCTACTCTAAGGAAGCATTCATATGTTACTCAAGACAAAATAAAATGCTACAGAAACATTCATATGCTGTAGTAAGTTTTGAGGATTGATTTATTGGTTTCTAAACTCTCACTGTCTATACAGGCAAGAAATATATATATACATAGTATACATATTTAAGATAATGTATGTTTAACGATAATTGCAGGATTGCAAGCAATTTACACCATCACAATTTTTGTCCAAGGATTTGATCTTCAGCTCCCAGTAGAGAAGAAGCTATTCCTCCAAAGGAGAACACTGTGTTCAGACAGTGAAGAACAAGAAGATGCAAGGTCACATACAATTCTTATGCTTGAAAGAAAACAATTTCCGAAGTTACAAGATGAAGGATTATATAACTAATTCAAATATCATATTGTCATGACTGACTTTAACTCAAGTAAGCAAATTCAGCAGCTTTTGTAAACCTACATCCTGTCCAGAGGTCTCAGGTGACTTGGATGTGCTATTGGAAGTGCTTAAGTATAAAATAAACATCATATCCTGTTGCTGTGATTGTACATGCAATATAATAAAGGGAGAAGTGAAATAAATTAGAAGGAAAATGTGAGAAAAAATGCTGAGTAACAGTCAGGAGACCAGATGAATTTTGTAACCTGAACAGTAGTAAAAGAAGGAAAGTAATACAGGTCCCCTTTACATTACTTGCTACCTCTTTCATCCTTCCCTCCCTGCCTCCTGAAGGAAGATCACCCACCTCACCCCTTTAGTCTCTGGAAATTGGTGGCAGTGCTGCAGTTCCGTGGGAGATGGCAGGCCAGTATTTCCAGCCCCCTCTGCTCCTTGATCTTTTCTACTCCACTACAGATTCAGTCAACAAGAGTAGCCCAGTTTTTCTGTAACTTTGTTTAAGGATATGAGAGCTAATGAGATGAAAGAAGAACTAGAAATACTCAGGTGACAAGAAGATTTCCAATACCTGCAGTGGCAAAGCTCAGCTGGAACTACTCAGGTTCATTTTCAAGTTGAATGCATTAGTCTTGCATGTCAATGATGAGCAGCTGCCTCCCTCTGAGAGACTGTACTTTAAAAGACTGCTAAAAATCTTAAAGCTGAATCCACTCCTAAGCTATTAATTAGTTTGGTCCAAAATATTAGTCTGTCTTAATTAAGCTAATTCCATATGGACCAAAATACATTTGGTAACTGAATTTAAGACTAAATGGAAGCATTTCTATCTAGGAGTATGATATTAATGAGACTCATTTAATGAAGGTGGTGATTTTCCCAAAAGATAAACAATGGGGGAAAGATACCCAATACCTGGAAACAGGTATTTTTTCTATTTCTTTTTTAAATTATATATATATAGCCATGAAATTTTTTTTTAAAAAAGTTTACCAATATGAGCCACAAACATTTATTTATTGTCAGAATGATATGATAGAAAATTGGTATTTATTAATACTACACTCACTCAATCTTTCTCTCAAAATTACCCCCTTATGAAGCAAAGATGTGGACAGGTAGGATATTTTCTGATTGTATTTCCACTGTGGGAACTAGAGTTCCTGGTATATTACTACCACTAAAAAGTGATCGGCACTTTAACAAAAATCAGTACAAAAGAACCATTGTCTCTCCAGCAAAAGTGGGGCAGTGAAATGCCACAGAATTTGCAGGGTGCTGAGTCTCCACCTTTCTGTGTATTTTCTGATTAATAATAGAAAGTTCATGGGTACTTTCACAGTACCCATCCAGGGCAGGAGTGTACTCAAAATCCATTTCATTTGGGTGCAAATCTTCTGTATAGGATTTACAGTTCTTCTGACAGACTGAGGAGGCTACATTAACTCACAGTCTGAATCGATTCTAAGTCTGCACATTTTCACTACCTGAGAGAACACAATTGCATTTATGACTTACCAAGTTCTTGTTTTCTTAAGCAAAGCTGTTCATGAGGAAGAGGAAGAAGGAATTTTCATTTTGAAACAAATATCCTATGTTTTTTAAATAATTGAAAATTTACCTTTGTTCATTCGAAAAATTAATCAAACAACCCTTGAGATAATATTAAAATTCAATACATTGGTGCTATGCACCTAATTATTTTGATAAACCTACTGTTTTGATAAGATACTTTCCCTTTTCTGTGTTTTCTTCAGTTGCAAAAAAAATTATACACATTTATAATGCCAGCATGGGTTCTAATTTAAGATGTTCTTACAAGCACAACGTGTAAGCAAACAAAAAAAAAAAGTATTTTTAACCAAAACCTATGGACTTATGTGCAGAAATATATTCAAAATTAAACTGGGAAACCACTGGAAAGCAGGTTTAACATATCCTCTCTCTTCAGTCCTTGTAGATCTTAGGAAGAATACGAGTTACACTTTGGGACTGCCTGACCCAAACAATTTCCATCATTGTTCATCCTGGAGGAAATATTCTGATCCATTGCATTAGCTGTTAAAATTGTTCACCTACATTGCAGACAGTTCAGCACAACGGTACTGAAATAGCACAATTTTGTGTGATGATACTGGTCATGTCAAATCTCTAAAGGATTTTTTTTTTAAAATAGCTGTATGACTTATTTATGTTTTAAACTGCAGAATATTTCTAAACCAAGAGGGAAAGAAGGAATAATATTTTAAGGTATTCTCATTCTGTCATTCACCAGATTTTGCAATCAAAACTCTTTACCTTTGGGGAAAAAAAGATTTTTTGATTCACAGTAAAGGAGAAAAATCTAGCTACCTCTGCTAATATGAAATAATTTTTGAAAGAATTACTGAAAGGAAAAGGCTATGTACTTGAAATTTCCAGCCAAAATGAATGGAATGTAGAGAGAAATCACAGATTGGTATGAAAGGGGAGAGAAAATAAATTAACAGTGATGACTAAATATGTATATCTGAAAATAGTCATCTTTCCATATTATAAACTGTCATTATTAAAAAGGAAGAGAATCTAAAAATTACATAAATAAGTGGCTATCATAAAGGAAGTATTACTGTATATTATGGTGATAAAATATCCTCCATTTTTCCTGCTTCCTTGACACGGTTTTGTCTTTCTCATGATAGATGAAGAGAAAGGCAGACAAACAGATAATTTTTTCATTGTCTTGCTGTTGACACTCAAGTTGCTGAATGTTTTTCAAAAGAATATTATTTTTTTTCAGAGAGGACATGCCTATAGAAAGATGTAAAGACAAAAGCAAGGAAGTTTCTTAGAAGGGGATTCCTCTCTGTTTTCAGAAAATACTGGTTCATATTCTGTGTGTTCCATCTAATTGTAAATAGCTCTGAAGTAGTTAGGAAGAGATGTTTTTATAGAACCCATGGAATGGTTTTTCTCTTGAAAATCATGGGTTTGTAGTTTTTGTCTCTAAGCTCTGTGCTGTGTTCAGATTCAGTGATATAGCTGTTATATAGTTTGTTTCCATTGGCCAATGTCCAGAGCAGTTTTTTTCTTCTTTTTTATAATTTTCCTCTGCCTCTGCTTGTTTAAGCCTTAAGTTACACCATTTGTTTTTAGATTGTAAGTTACTGGTTCCAGGACTGCTATCTCTATATGAAGCTTGTCAGTACATAGCACAGCAGGACACCAACTAAGTAAGTTTCCAAATACAATAAGTAAAAATTCAAGAAAAACCCATTTTGAAATAAAAATGCATATAATACACCCTGCAGCTAGTCAACCCTGTTTCCTAGTGTCTTAGGGTTATTTTTGAAAATAGGAATTGCCCACTTCTTAAAATAAAATGGGTTTGAATTGAAGATAACAATGAAGTATACCATTGACTGTCTTTAAGCAATAATTAACAACCAACATAGTTACATATTTAGCTTTTCACACTATTTCCATAAGAACAAACTATATATTGCTAGAGAGTGAAGAAAAAGTCTGGAAAGCCATCACCTACATTCATGATAAGAAGCTCAGGGGCACAGTTTTGCTCTTCCCTCCTACTACTCCTCTAAGAAAATCCATTCTGATACGTAAGCACAGGATTTTGGTGGCTGAGAACTTAACGATAAGGATGTACCAACAGGTCTTTGACACTGGCCAAAAAATCCCATTCTATCACTAATAAGTTCACTAGTGCAGGAGTAGCCTTTGGATTTGTGTCCAGCTAATATCTCTCTTACATCTCTATTAATAAATATTATCATTTTGATGTAATTTTTTTCCTTAAATTTCATTCTTTATTTGCATAGAATTCTCCACAAGTATGCAGCCTTCACAACTCTTAATTGAGATTAATTCATCACAGCACACACCTTTATTCTTGACTTGATAAATGTTTGCAAATTTCAGATACGAATATTCACTGCATATATTTAAGACAATAGTTTTTACCTGTACAGAGTGAAACATATTTTCTAATGAAAATTCATGAGATGAAATGTCACCTTCAGAAAGCTTGTGAAAAATGATCCTTAGTGTGAATCTTTCTGTCAGATTTCAAGTTTACATTGTTCCACTGGTGTACCCAGCCCATTCCCAGTGACAAGGAATGTACAATGATATGTGTACCTTTCCTGAACCTATTAGGTGCTGTATCTCTGCACTGGCTTTTTTGCTGCTGGGAATAAGGGCATGGAGCACAGAAAACAGTGAAGTGGCTGGATACTGTACTTGTTATTTTAAAAATAAGTATTTGTAGTTTCTGCATGATATCTGAGTTCATGATTTTAAGTGCTGCTTCTAAGAAATCTGGAATCCCCGAGATGCTTTTGTGGCAATGTCTAGAAATAATTTTTATTTTATTTAGAGCACACCAACTCTCAAGATGAAGATTAGGTTTTTATTCTAGTGGCAGCTGTATTGATGCACTTGTTTTCATATATTAATGGCAAAAAACCCTGGTGGCATTGCAGGAGAGCAGACTAAAACACAACGGACATACCACCTTGCTAGGTCTGGTCGGGAATTCCAAATGCAGAAATTCTGTGGAGTTTGCTAGACCTTTTGTTTCTGATGGCCTTTGAACTACACTGTTCATGTCAGATCATGAAAGGACATGAATGCTGGAATTTTGAATGTTCGCTTTTGTTTTTTCACTTCTTTCATGAAGATAAAAGTACTTATTTTCGACACAGACAACAACATTAAGACCTGTATTTGTTTTTATTAGTCTCATATTAAAAGTATTGATTACCTTACTATTATACCTTATAATAATAAAAAGTGTTATTACCTTATAATGGCATTTATTTTCTGAACAAAATGGCATTTTTAATAGAAGAACAAAGCTTATTCTGTTATTCCAACTTTCTTGGAACTGCTGTTGGCAGTTTACATTTCCCTGCAACATTTCAGTCAAACAGCTAGCACTGCTCTTACTTCAAAGGTATGAGTTGAGCAGTTGCCATTACATCAAGGCTTTATATTTCACAAGGCTTTATATTTCACAAGGCTTTATCTACAATAGTCACATAATTTATTGTCTTATTATTAGGTCAAATTCAGTTATATTTATTCAAGTTTTCTGACTAAAATAATGGACTAAAAGGTCCATCATGTGGCCAGCTGTCATTGCTAAAACAGTTTTCTTGTGATATCGTAGGGAGACCATTATGGATGGGATGTTACCAGTATTGTCTCCATACTCTATTTTAATTTCTGAAGGCAGATGCGGACACACACACAAATGCATACACACACACAAGACAAATAAATTCAAAACAGTCTTGACTAATGAACTGGTCCAATAAAAATGGATGTCCCAGCTGTGACTCAAAGAGCCTTTTAATTTGGACATGTTTAATTTTAATACATATAATAGTAAATTAAAAATGGAACTGTATGTTGCAAAAACTACAATTTATCACTGTTTGTGATGGAAGGATGCAAAGATCCCATGCAGTGCTTCATCCTGACTGTACTGCACACAGCCAGGTCCATGGAAAAAAAAATTGTTATAAAACAGAAACACTATGAGGGAAGAGGAATAATATGGTAGCAGTAACAAAACCAAGCAATGGCATATGCAATGGCATAACAGGGTCATTATGAGTGACTGTTATTCATGCTGAATCTAGGTGAATCATTTAGGGTAAAACATGAATGTGGACCAAAGGGAGACAGATTCCCTAGAGACTGTAGATTTTCCTGTTCAGACTGGTGGAGTTTGACAGTTTCATCAGCTCTTCCCTTTAATGTAGGGCTGCTTCAAGTGGTGAGACCAAGTCCACTGGCTGCAGTTCAGCTGCACACCAGGTGATTAAACTGGGGTGGATGAAAGTCTGTAGGACAGAGGAGTCTGAGAAGGAAATACAGTTGCATTGGAAAATATGTGAGCTGATTCCTCTGTGTTTCTTCCCATCTTCAATGAAGAATACATGGTAAGTTTTGGGAATCCTTGTTCTTTCCACTGCTTTCTCAGCACTCCTTTCTTGAAGTCCATAATAGGACTTAAGAAAGTCCATAATAGGACTCTGGGCCAGGAAAGAGAAGTAGTAATGTTCTAACTAGAAATATTTTGTAATTTGTGGGTTTGGGGTTTTTTTATGACAGGCATGTATTTTTTAATTTTTAAAATGTTGCTTTATTTTGCAGATGAACACAGTAGAAACAAAACTGATTTTTTTTTCAATACTATATGTACACAAACACACATTTATGTAAGTGTGCATTTATAATGGCACATGTAAATATATCTAATGCTATAGAAAAGGAAATTAAGTTGTGGTTTCCTAAATTAAATACTTAATTTTGCAACATCTGACAATTATTCTAAGAAACATTTTCAGTCCATATTCTTCTGCAGAATTCTTCAGCAAATGCTGTGATTTACCATACCAGGCACTCAAAAAAAGCAGGAAATAAATTAATTGGTGCTGATTCTATTGTATGTAGTGATAACAGTCTTACTCCACTTGAAGACTGCCATGTTTCTTCCTCGCCCAATAAATAATGTGGTTTTATTCAGTACAAGTCCTTATTTCTGTCTTCCTATAACAGTAAATTCCAGAGCATACAATAACAATAGCAAGATTTCTCAACAGAAAAGTCTATCTTTAGCATATTCCATATGTGTGGATTTCAGCATATTTGTATTCATACAGACTCATGTGATGGATTCTTTTATTTTATTTGAAACCTTTTCCTTAAAGCAAGCATTTGTATTTTTAACTTTGGGTAAGGTTCTAAACATTAGCATTTGTGTGCGTTTCATTCAGCCTACCTCATCATTTTCTTGTTTCATGCCCAGGGCTTAGCAGTTGGAGTTTAAAAACAGCCAGCTTTAATGTCTATGACTGACATGTAATTTCTGCTTACTTTAAAGCTTTTTTTTTGCTAACTTTGCCTTTTTAAAAATTCTTTCCTGTCCATAATCACAAAGCTACATAAGCTCTTTTGTGGCTTAATAAATATTGTCAGTTTTTTAAAGCTCAGTGTGGTGTGTATTCTTCTTCAAAGATAGTTATTAAGCATATAAAAAGAAGCTTGTTAAATTTGTAGATTTATTTTTTTTATTATTCCTACTTCTTATATTTAAATGAGGAAATATAATCCATTAAAGAGGTTGAACTGTCAAAAACACTGCCATATCTATAATTAAGTATAACCATCCTGGGTTTAAATAACATTATCAACAAAAGCCTCTAAATTTGAAATTAAATTCTCTACCTTCCATTAACATTATTGTTTTGCTTGGAAACTCAGAGATGTGAATGCAAAGGAGGTATTTAGCTCACGGCTATGACATTTCTCCCATTTTTAAAAGTAAACAATAACGAGAGGCATTCCTTTTTGGAATATATATGCCTTAGATTACATGCTTAATGACAAGTATATATCTTAGTCCTGCAGGATTATTACTGAGAATAGGAGCTGAAGGACCCAGCAACACATCTATGCACTCAACTTTGCTTCTCATTTTTTGATCAACTAACAATTCTGAAAGATACTGTGGAAGCAGTATTCCACATCATAGTTCTTAAAAACAAACTTATCATTACAGCTGGAGAGAAGAGATTTGCCTCACTCCCAAAAGTTTATGTTTTTTTTAAGAAAAAGGTTTCTCATAGCACTTTAGAAGTTTCTGTAAAATTGAAAACACACATAACTGAATTATTTATTGTGCTATTATTCATTTGGAATGTCTGGCACAGCTCATTCATTATTTGCAATGTATCTGAGTTTTAGATTAATATGAACATGATTTTAATGAATCTGTTAGAATTTTTCCTGCCATGACCCTTACCACCTCACTGCGTGACAGAATGTGTGTGAATAGCTACCTGCTGAGACATACACACCACACGGCAAACAAATTACAAAAGCCAGCACCTGTGAGCTTCATAACTCATCCTTCCCACACTGTAGATAGCTGATAATGGATGTTCATGGGGCAACCTGAAACTATTTGATTTGAAGACTTCCTTTCTTCTCTTTCTTCTCTTCCCTATGCAATCCATTTGCTTAGTAGATGTTTATGATTCTTTTTTCTATTTGTAAACTATTTCACATAGAGTAAAAATCACTAATACTGACTTGTATTATGACTGATAAGGGATCATTTAATGTGAAAATTTGTGACAAAATATTTAAAACACGAAAATTATGGAGGACAACAATTAAATGAGTTGCAAAGTATTTCAACTGAAGCTGGAAAATAAAATTATTAGAGAACATTTACTGTCTGTCAAGATTTTCCTCAAAGCCCATCCTGCCTTCACAGTATTTAAATGAGATTGTTCACGTCAGAGAAATAGTGATGCAAGACCTCCCAACATAGTAAATTGCCCCTTCCAGTTTGAATTTCCCTTACTGCATGAGGAGTTCCATCTCCTTTCTGATTTACCTACTATCTTAAAAGAAAGATTGGAAATGAGCCTTCAGAAATTTAACTTCCATTTTATATTTAAATCTAGGTAAAATGTATTAGCACGTTTCACGGACAGTATCATACACTAATCAGACTAGATACCCTTTGAAATTCTCTGTCTTGTATTGTCTTTTCTTTTTAAGTAGCTGTAGGTCTTATAATGGTATATATTGAGAACATATTGTTTATTTGTTAGAATACAGTAGAATAAAGTGGTATAAGTAATCAGTGTAAAAAATTATTTCCATAAGCCTTTATTCTATCATCATAGTTAATGTATCACATTCATGTCAAATTGTAGCAAATTTTGAATTAAAATTACAATGTTCAGTCATAGGAAAAAAGAAACTATTTAATTTTGAAGTCAGTCTTAAATTATAAAGTTACCAAAGCATCTACTAGAACACTAAATATTAAATAGTTAATGCTAAATACTAAAGCACCATCAAATATACTTCTCACAACTTAAAGAGCCCAGTTGCTTGTCTCAAACACTGTCAAGGCCATTGAAGGATCTTGTCACAAAATAATCCACAAGAGCAGGTATGAGAGATGAGCACAGAAGGGAGGCATTTGCAACAGAAAGGTGCTAATTCCAGGCCTGGCAGAGGCAATTCGGTTAGCACATCCTGTTTAATGCATCCAGACAAAAATTCCCACTGTGACAAACAGGGGGAAAGGAAGTAATTGTCCGTCCGTATATCATCCCAAGTTATGGGAACAGTGTCTGTGACCACCCCATGGATTCTGAAACCTGGACTGTATAAAGGTGGTACCCACAGAAGAATGGCTCTGGCAGTCCCACCACTGAGAAATCCAGGGTGAGGAAGGATCAAGGGACATGGCTGGACCCACAGCTGATCTTCTGCTTGGTCTCTCCCTAGCCCCCTTTTCTGTTTCTTTCTATTGGTCTACCTCACACTTATTGTTAAATAAAATCCATGCTCTTGACTGTGGCATATGATCTGTCTGCACTTAGTTTGGGCAGAGGCATCTCTCACTAATTGGATTGTAGTACAACTCAAAGTACATTTTTAAAATCAGGAAAAACCTTCAAACTCACACTTCAGAGCACACCATACTACAAACTGAAAAAGTACAGAAAGAACTTTTTTTCCTTACTACATTGATTCATCATGTCTGAGGCCACTACTACTGTGTTTTTTTTTACCTAGACAGAGAATATAAACTGCTTCTGCAGCTCTTAATAATCTGTTTAGCTGGCTTTTTTGCAGCAACGTTAAACCCAGGCACAATGCTGCTCTCTCCATCCTGCAAAGGTGAATAGGATGGTTCATCTTTAGGCATATACATAATAATACTTACTCTAGAATGCTCATGAACATCAAGATAAAATTTACATTTTTTTGTATATTTGTTTTAAAGCATAAAGAAAACTTTCCTCTGTGAAGTCCAGTGCTCTGATTTAGGAGAAAAAGTAAACTGGGATGTTATTGCTGTACAAAACATTTCACAAGCACACAGTTGGATGAGTGCACATGTACATGTATGTTATAGATGGAGGTCAGCCTGCCAAAGCACTTTGCTCTCAAGGATCTTCTGAAGTCCATCCAGCAGTCAGGCTTATCTAGTACATCTAACTTGACTGAAATTTTGATAATAATCTCTAAAGTCCTGAATAATTAGTCTTGATAGTTTGAGATAACATTCCTTTTTCTTTCAAGGTTACAATTAAAATATAGTGAGACTCTTTTGCTCATGTTTTTAAGTGACTTTTCCTGAACTGATAGCATGCTAGCCAAAAAAATGAACTTATTCCTCACTACAAGTTTTGAGACTCTACTGATAAGAAGCTTGCTAGCATTTTGAAAAGTCAAGATAAGCTGGGAAACAGAAATAAAAATATAGATGTCGCAATCTTCAAAAAAGGTTATGAAAGCAGCTTCTGTCAGTCACTAGTCAGTAGCAGGATGGCTGCATTACTAATCCCACAGCATGACCTACAGCATGCAGCAGGAAAATCACAGCACATCAAAATGAATAAGACCAAATATAATAACAAGCTCTGATTTCATACAGTGAAATTATTTATGGAGAAGTCAAACATATTGTACTGAAAAATTTTTTTATGCTGTGAATTCCTAAGAATTGGACACTTAACGTTTTAAAAAAAACAATGTATATGCTCAGATTGGTCACTGATGGACAAAATTTTTTTAAAAATTGCTGAATGGTGGATGAAGTCATGAACAAAAACCTGAAGCAACTTTGAGTAAGGGAAAAGGCTCCACCTTTTTCTCATTTCCCAGTGTCTGTACTTCAGCCTGTTCTAAAATATTTATTTGGAAAAAACAAACAAAAATACTTGACTTATAACATTGCATTGATAATGTAATCTTAGCAAAATTAAATCTTTTCCTTCCACTAAAATGGAAGGGATAACTACTACTTCTTATGCAACGAAGCTGAAATCAAATAAATAATGCCTGTTATTCCTCTTCCAAAAAATAAAACAGCTTTAATATCTGGTGTTAGAGTTCCTGCTGTGTTTCTCTGAGGCTTTTTCATACCAGAAAATGAACAAAATTCTACTATGGAATCAAAGTAAATAACATCCCAGATATTACTTGTTGTCCCCCCAAAACAAGAAGTTATTGTAGCAGAAAATAATACAATTTATTTTAAATAACAGAAGATATAAGTGATGGGGAAATGAAACAAAGTTCACTGACCTTTTCCCAAAATTTTCATCATTTTTCTGATTTATGGTAAAGATCAATGGTAAACCACATGGGGTTTAGTTACATCCTTTGAAATTGAATCTGTAGGAAATAAATAAAAAAATATCAGGCTCAGAACTGTGAAATGTTCACTTTGTCTAAAGATCATTTCCATATTTAATCAGACTGCAGAGATGATTTTTAAAATGTCATGGATTTTTCAGACTGAAAAGTTTTTTCACATGAGAATATCTTCCCTTTCGGAGTGAAAAAGCTGTTGTTTTCCTTTCTTCAGCTTATCTCCTATAACTTGATTTATTATTCAGCATTAGCTGCCAGAGCAGAACAAGAGCTTTATTTGGAAGGAAGCTGAGTATAGACATGACAAGTTTCCTGTTCCCATTGTTTTGCCCAGATAAGTCCTGAAAAGTTCCAGTTTCCACTCTTTGCATTGGCTTTTGAGGCACCAAAAACACACACACAGATGGGAAGAAAAGCCGTTGGATCTACTGAGAACATAGAAAATAAACACATTTGAAAAAACAACCAAACTTCCACTGACAGGATGAGCCTTACAGGTTACTCTAAGTGTGGATTGTTTAACTTCTGAGGAAATGTTTCTCTTTCCCTCTTTTTCCAATAAGTAAAGGAAACTGTCCCAGTAAGTTAATGGAAAATATCTGGAAGCCAACTGTAATGGTGGATTTCTCAAATTTTATCTTTCAGAAAGTGAGGAGGGGGGTTAATACCTATTACATTCCTGAGTCCCTGTAAAAAAATTCAGTTAAACCTTTGTTTAAATTGTACCTTAAGTAATTTCAATCTGAGCATTAGTGCCTTTAAGAATTAACTATTTATGTGCTGGTTTATATCCTCTGGTTTGCTAGCAAACTTTATGGTTTCCAACCGTATGTAACAGAAAAAGGAAAGATGAGATGAGAGTAACAAGTCATACAACATGAACAGAAGTGTGATGCTTTTGCCCTCATTAATAATAGGCACCTGTTGATATTTTAAGCAATGATTTAATAGGTGACATGAAGCATTTGAAACATAAGAAAATGTTAACGCTAATGAACATGTAAACAAAATGGCCTAGGAAATTTCATGTTTAGATTCATATTTGTCCTTTTGTTCAAGTGTTTTCAAACTGAAATTATCTAAGGGTTTCAGCTTTCAAGCTCTTAATTTTCTCTCCAGCTTTAAAAACATCCAAAATTTTGTTGTATCTGGAACCTGCAAAGGTTTTATATTTTTTTCCCCATAAGAAAAGTTGTCTGCATTAAAACATTTAATGGAATTTATCAACTGCTCTAGCCTATAAAACCCAAGAGTGTGTTCTTTTATTAGGGAATCATAAATGTTGATACCATTCACCTACAGAATAATATGAAAGCAATAAACTGCAGCTATTCCATCCCCTTTCAGCTACTTGCAGGAGACCATAATAAACAGAAAATCAGCATTAGCAAGTTTTAATACCCTGTTTTATTTTTTTATTCAAATCAAATTTATCTTAATAGAGAAATATTTTGTTTACTTTTTTTCCCAGCTACGTTGAGTAAAGAAACATTTTTGGAAGTAGACCTCTCATGAAGTCTCCAGAATTAGTTTAAGAAATGTGAAGCTGGATAAAAGTGAGGGTTTCTCCCATTCACTGTATTTTTAATATGCAATTCTTCTCAAACTGTCTGAAGAATGATCTATCAAATTGAATAGCTGATGCACTTTGAAAATTTAACTCCAAAAGATAGATGACATTTTTTTCATTAGTTTGAAATTTATATGCTACAGTATCTGTCACAATAATAATAGGATCTGACAGTGCAGATCATATGGGTATTCTGCACAGCAGAGGTAATGTGTTCTTTGGAAGATAAAATGACAATTTGTTCAAATCATAGATTTTTAAATTTTAGACAAACAAGGTAGCTCTCACTCTATGTAACTCATTCTTTTAGAATAATTTCTTTGCTAAAAATACTGTGGCAGGATCCAGACCACCCACATTTTGTCTCTGTGGGAATTTAACAGACTGTAGATGTCCAAGAATATGATCAGGAAAGCCTGCTCCACAGTGCTGTTTACCTCAGAGGCACAAAAGCCTCTCTAGGAGCTGCTCTGAGCTGCCCTCTAGTTCCCATGATCTCTAAACATCGGCTTTAGCCTATGCCCAAAATCACCCTCTGTCAGCAAAGGAAAGCCCCTGGCTCCTTCATTCTTACCCAGGAGGTCCAGCATGATATGAATGCTAAATACCTTCACCTCTTTCATAGAGACAGGGTGTTACTCAATGCAAAGCTCAGCAGTCATAACTAATTTTATTTTTAAAAAGCCCCAACATATTGATGGAAGAAGAGCAAGGTGGTTTTCCTTTAAATAACAAGTAAAATGAAGGTCAGGCTGCCAGGAACCTGATCTATTATCTCTGCCTGAAGGACCTTAACTATAACTCCTATTTCCACTTGCTGCTTCACCAAATTATTATTATTATTATTATGCCAGGAATGCAAAAATCCCTGAGACAGTACTGAAAACAAAAGTTTCTCCATTATCTAGAAATTAAGACATTTGGTTATTAAATTGTGACGGGCTGATTAGCTCATCTGCTATACCTTAATGCAACATCTTCCCTCTGCAACCTGAGCTGAAATCTGTGTATAACATCTGCATTCATTTACAAAAGCTGTCTTATTTGGACACACCCAAACATCATAATTTCCTCATTTTCTGTATTTCCAAAATTATGTGTGTTCTCCATCCAACTATGTCATTAAAAATAAAATGAAACAATAAATTAAATTTGTGTCCTTAAAACTGCTAAAGGAGAGAAGAATAAAGGTTTTTGTAGAATAAACTGAAGTCTCCATTCTTGTTATTTCTTTTGTAGGACATACACTGTTCTTGTTAGTATATACTGTGAGCAGTGACACAAATGTTTAAGGACACACCCTCAGGTAAAGAACCATTTTCCTAGCATGAACAAAATTAATCACAGATCAGTCTAACCCTAACCAATAGTATTTACAACACTATTTAAATTTTTCAAAAGAGACACAAACCCAGGAACTTTTGGAAAGGAAATACAACCAGCTGAATCATCCTTGCATCAGCAGAAACCCCCAAGATCATCTCCTTAAAGCCTTTAAATTCAGAGCAGCCACCATCTCTTTCTTTTTGTGCAAGATCTAAGTGGGTGTTTACGGCAATTCCTATTTCTATTTCAACCTTCATATTTAAAGGCCACTGCAACAAACTACTTTCACTTCAAAATCTATGCCTCCTATCCAAGCTTTTAGAGTAAAATCTAAAGATTTTACAGAACAGGATCCCTGAATATCAGAATGGTAATTTCTTTTAACTTCTAACCTATTTCTTTATTCCAATGTATTTCCATGAAATAAAAACCTTCACCCATGTTGCCTCTTCAGTTTCAGAGTTAGCAAAGTAATTACAGATACCGATTTAATACTTTTATTAATTCACCATCTGAATATCTGGTATTGCATAGATAAGTTTTGAACTCTTTTAAAAACCAATTCCACCAAAAAAGAAAATCAAAAACAGAAGAAGAAAATTGCATCTAGGGCCTTTCTCAGGCAATATCTTTGGAAGTTTTCAAGCAAGTTGTCCATTAAAGGAAGGATATTATAAGGTTTATAAGGAAAAAGCTTCTCCCTTGCATTGGCAGTTTATCAGTCAGCAATTACTGTAGAATACCTGTCAGGGTTTCCACACTGTATTCTCTTAAGTAAAATCTCCATGTCTGCAAAGTAATATTATTCTAATATTGTTAAAATAAAATCTAATTAGGTTGTTCTTCTTCCTGCTGCACCTCTCACATCTACCCCCAGCTAGATATCTTGAGTTTGGTAAGAACCAGGTGTGACTGTGAAAGATTCTCTGAAGGCCTGCGCCATTTCATCCACAAACGAAATGGTACCATGGCAACTCTTAATGGAAATACATAAAGGCACTTCTGATTCAAGAGTGGTTGAAATTAAAGAAAACCTTGCATTTCAACAGAGGATTTCTCTAGTTACCTGGAACTCTTTAAAAACTGTACTAAGATGCATCATGTAGTCTCTGGTTGCTATTAATTTCATCTGGACTTGTGCTATTTCAGATTTCCAAAAAGGACAATTGTTCTACTCAAAATATCTTCCCCAACTGGCCAATTTTCCCTGACATTTTGCTAAATTTATTCCTGATAAATTTGTAGTCATGAACCAAATGGTTGATACCACTCTTTTTAAAAAAAATGCATGATTGGTATGCAATGATTTTAACTTAACAGCAGGGTATTTTATGGATTCGAAATACGCCCCTGCTGTGCTCTAAAATTCACAGGGTGAGAGTCTTAGCTTCTGTAAGCCCAGATGTACTTTTGAAAATGATGGATCTGTACTATCTTAAGTTACTTACAGATCTATCCCAATACAACAAAGACAGAGAAATCTTCAAGGAAGCTGTACTTGCTAACTCTGTTTGAAAGACTTTTCCAAATATTTATAAAAACCTCTTTTCTTTGCTTTCCAGCTAAGACTGGCATGTGACTTTAATCAATTGAACTTCAGTAAACTTCACACCTCTGCTCTATAGTGGTCTGTTAAGCTGTTAAGGCTTGTGAAGCTTTGTAGGTTTTCAGATAGGCTGTTTTTGCTGACAGCAGCTGTTTCAAGTGTGCAGTAGCTCCATATAAAGGAATAACTCAGGCCTGAGGGAATTAAATAGACAAGTAGATTTTAATAATGCTGTGCACAGTCTTAAAGAGAATTGAATTGTTTAAATATGAACACAGCTTTAATATTTAGCAAAGGGTCCAAATATTCCCATGGCTAATGTTATACAATACTCTACAGGAGGTTTTGGAGATCTAAATTGCCCTCTAAATCCCTAAATCACTTGAATGGGAAAAACTGTCCATGTTTAGACAATCTAAACAAGTAGATAATAGTTTGGAGAATGTCTAAGCCAAACCTCCCTATATATATGCAGAAGAAAAGGGAATGGGTGATATCCTGCCCATCCAAGCTTGAAACTAAGTGAGACTGAGATTCACAGTCCAATAGTGCTCCATTATTTACAAATCATATTTGCTGCTTAATGGCAGCAAGAACCCTTTCTTTTTTTAAATTAATTTTTAGTTTTTCCCTTATTTCATTTTACCTTTAGGTGTTCCTCCAGGATATAAATAATGTCTATTCTAGCCCTCCATCGGTTTCAGAGGGGTCTCAAAATATCAGCTCAAATACCTCAGGAAATATGTTCTGTCCACAAAATCATGGCCTATTTGAACAGCAGCAACTCATATGACAGAGAGATCTTTCTCAATCTGTATAGCTGAGACCGTACCACCAGGTAGAGAGGATGTATAAGGGTATCTAAAGTAAAAAGGCTTCATAAGGATATATAAACCAAGCAGTCAGCAGATGTGCAAGAGAAATTTGAATATTGCCAGACATTAAGTTTAGACATTGTTCTCAGACAGGAAGGGGAAGCAAGGTTCTGTTGTTCTTTTGGGGATGGCTTCTTTATCTTTCTGCGTTAAGAATCCATAAATAAAATGCACAAGTGGTCCAGAATTCAGGATTCTTTGTCCCCTAGGAATATCAAACACTCAGAGTAGAAGATTTCTAATCGTACTACTCGATTTTATGTCCAAAAGATAGGTCTCTGGAGCTTTCTTAGACTACAGCTGCATTAGCAAACTGGTCAGGACTTGGACACAAGCTGTAGGGCTGGCTTTACTTACTGTATGGGAAAATGCATGTATGGACAAATAGCAGTATTCCAAAAAAATGCCAGTAAAACACTTGGGGAACAGCATGGACTGAGGACTGTTCCTAGCTGGGGGAATTTTCCCAGTATGCATTATGGCAACCCTGTTTTGGAGAGTGATTTGGACAGCATTTATTGAAATTATTATAACCTGAGTCATATATGTTTTAAGGAGGGAAAGGAGTTCTGTGTCATCACTTTCTATGTCTAAGTGCATAAAGCAAGGTTATGGAGGTAGTGGTAATGCACATAGTCACCTAATTTTCATATAAATTATCTTTCAATTACGTAAGTGTCTCAAAAGTACCTAACATTGTGTCTCAAAAGTACATTTATAAGCCTACAGTTAATAAAACTTCCTCAGTAGGAATGAGAAGACTTTTATACACCATATTATAAAGTGTCTGTGGTCCAAAAGTTTTAATGAATTATGACCTTATTCTCAAAATATTTTGAAACAGTATGTCCAGTAAGTTTTCCTAATATGCACATTTTTATGTTACACGGATAATAAGTTCAGCTTGAATTTTTCTGCTTCTGTTTTGAAAATACAAGTAATCATACAGGTCATGGTCTCTGGGTTTAATTAGGTGACCATACTGAAAACATTTATAAAAAGATGTAGATAAATAAAAAAAGGTCAAAACAGTAACTCATTTTCCAGATAAGAAATGTCCTCTCTGTAATTTTTGCTAGCAAGGCACTAAGGTTGCAACTTTTACCAAAAGGAGTTACAACAGAACTAGAAGAACTAGAAGAAAGATCTTACAAATGTGATATACAATTCTAAAGAGAAAAATCTAAATTGTTTGTAATTTGGCTATCTGAAAATGTTTCTATATGATTTATCTTTTTGTTGCAGCTGGAATCAACTGTGAAGGTAAGCTGCTGAAGAAGCAGTTTACTAACCTAGTTTTTTCCCATTAGACAACATTGCCATATAATGAGTAATGGGAAAACAAGTCTTATTTTTTAAGCATGATATATCCATTTATGTATCCTTTACAGACCCAAAAATATATATCTGCATCTATGAATACTGTACAACCAATTCTGTTTTAATTTTTATTAAACTTATCTCCTATGTTTAAAGTAAGTATTACTAGTATTTTTTATAGTAAGTCCTTGAAATATGGCCTAAATTTACTAAACCTCACATTAAAATACCCTCTTTAAAAATTTAATTTCATGCTTTCTTTGTTGGACAAGTCTTAAGTAAACACTTCTTCATGCAAACTATTGCAAAATTTTCTATTAAGCTATCAAGTGAAAAAATAACGGAAAACTCAGAATGAACTGTCCCTTGGAACAACTTGGCTTTTGCAATGGTTCAAAAGTTTGAATACTTTCTAAACTAGAAACTTTGTCTTGTAACTAGCTACATGTGTACTATCCTCCCTGAATCTGTCTAATCTTTTTTCTAATATAATTTCCTTTTGACATTCACAATATCCCAGCATAATGAGTTCTACAATTTCAACACTGGAGATAAAAATTGTACAGAAATGTGCACAACCTGTTAAATATGAAGATTTTTTTTAACTTGGAAGTACAAGAACTGTCCAGAAGGTCTACAAAAGGCTTGGCGCACATGTTCACTTTCCTTGATAAAGGACAAGATGCTCAGACAAGACCTGGGAAAAGAAAGCAGAACAGAGAGACCAGCAATAAATATTTAAATATAGAGGGTGGGTGATCTGGCAAAAGAGAAAATCTTGTAGGATGATTCAAAAGCTTTAGTTGCATTTAAAGACTTGTTGAACCAGTCTGTCAAGCAGGCTGTCTAAATGTCCTTGTCATAATTCCAGCCTGGAGGCTTGAATATCGCCCACAGGGCATGTGTTTGCACCTCTTACCTACCCCCAGGCTCTTACACAAGTGAGTTATGTAAAGATTTAAGGAAAAGTCTGTTTATGCTCCTTTTCATACCATTCTTTTCACAAGTGAGAATATTTTGTTGCACAAGATAGAGTTACAGAGCTGGGTGATAGCAGGATGAGGAATGTAACAGTAAAATATGGGCAGTTGAGAATGGTTCAGCTGAGATCCAGTAAATGCAGGCAATGAATAGAGTATATGTCAGAAGGCTGCCAAAAACTGCAGAATCTTTGAGAGGAAAGGTCTGTCTCACACAGTCTGCCTAGGGGACATGTCAAGCAGCAAAAGAATTGTGAAGGAAGGGGCAGTGTGATAAGTTCACGTGGCATCTTCTGTTCTAAAATAGAATGGTGTTCCCTGAGAGAGAAATGCATTATTCAGAAGCCATTTCAGCTCTTGGCCAAGGCTGGACTTGAGGATGCATATAGAAGTCTGCACACAGAAGTAACCATTTCATTGTTAGTTGCTTGCATTTGCAGAATGCATTAATGACAGCTAGGGAGGATTTTCAGCATTGCTAATTTCAGTGGCATTTCTTGAAAAGGAGATGTGGGAGCTATAATTTACCTGAGCCTTTTTAGTGAGGGTATGGGAAGGTGTTGAAGCAAAAGGGAGAAAAAAGCCTTTTGCTTCCTTGCGTGTAGAGAAGGGAAAAGAAAAACTGAAATTGGAGACTGAACCAGAAAATACTACCTCTTCATTTGGTTTTCAGGCCAAAAATAAATTGAGATGCAGACCCTGAGATGCAATTGACATAGAAAAGCATTGTATCTTACAGTGGCAAGCTTAATTGTAGACAATAGGATATATAAAGTGAAGGTGTAAAGCAGATGGTGAGCAGTGTTCAGTGGGGAGGTCAAATTTTTGCGGATACCAACATTTTAAGGTTGTTAGTATTTAATATACATGTTAAGAAAATAGCTGAGTGGTAGAACTTGTATACATGATAAGGAAAAATATTTTGCGCACTGTGTAAAATCCATGATGTTAAAAGTTTAGTTCAGTCTTCTGAACTGCACAGATCTTGTTTCTTCTAGATATTTCGCACCTTATCTCAAGTTTTCTTCAGCTTGTTTACTGAATTTTCAGTCTGCTTGCTCAGGAGATTCTTAAGCCAGAGCAAGCAGACTAAAAATTCTGTAAATAAACTGAAGAAAATGCAAGATAAGAGCTAGTTCAAAAAGAAAAAAGAGCTGCAAATTCCTTGGCAAGGAATTAACTCTTCACAATATCTACACACATGCACAATATGCTATGTGCATGTGTGCTTTCATCATGTGCATTAAGCAGATTTTATACACAGTGGCAGGTGTGGCTTGTCCTACATACCATGCATAGCAGCGCATCATCCACTCACTGTTTCCCATTTAATTAAACAGGAAAGACATACATAAACTGCTGACAGAGACACAATATCACAGACAGGCTTAGTGGCCTGTCACTGTATTTAATTAATTTAAAAATAATCCAACTAGCTGAGAAGAGAGAGCAAAATCTGTGTGATTTTGAACCCATTAATTCTCCTATATGTACAAACATAATAACATCTTCATAAAATCAGATTAAGAAAATACAGATAGAGTTGTAGAGGAATACATTTTAAATGTTCTGTTACTGTTCTTTTAGAAGGTTCATTCACTGAAATTGGCTTTTGTGAGGTCTTAAGGAATAAAAAGCTCCCTCATGCACTGCTAATTCTCTCTTCATCTGTAAAAACAAGCCAAGGAGTGGTTTAATTTACTGTTGATCACTGGGGAGAAAAAAAAAGGAATGCAAAATTTAAATGACATTCACACACAAACTTAATAGCTTTTATCACTCTCAGAAGGCAAGAGTAGAGGAAGTATTACTTCATATAATATACGACCTGGTTTCAGTTTTATTCTCTTTAATAGTTAAAGCACTGCTGCAAATGTATATGGACTTAAGACTTAGAGTTGTCTTACCAAAGCGACAGCAGTGTGTCTTACAGTGTACTGGATTTTACTGTAATCACAGAGTTATTTAGTACTTTGCATTCACAGATTTCAAATTCCTGAACTGAATGACTTACCAATATAACAGCCAGCAAGGGAAAAGCACAGAGAGGTTGGGAGTGAGGCAGAGAGTTAAGAGTCTTAGACACTGAAAGTCTCACAAAAAGTGGGGGACCGATCTCCAGAGTATAAGTGCACCTACTTATATATTGCTCCTTCAAGGGGAAAAGGCAAAGCAAAGCCAAAGCAAAGCAAAGCAAAGCAAAGCAAAGCAAAGCAAAGCAAAGAAAAGAAAAGAAAAGAAAAGAAAAGAAAAGAAAAGAAAAGAAAAGAAAAGAAAAGAAAAGAAAAGAAAAGAAAAGAAAAGAAAAGAAAAGAAAAGAAAAGAAAAGAAAAGAGAAAACAAAAAAAAAAAGCTGAAATAACACACAAATGTGAAATGAAGCAAAACCTTCACATTTCTATCATAAATTTCTATCACAACCTGACTTATAACACAATTTTTTTAAAATTTCAATTCCTAACAAGGTAAAACCTGGACAATTACTTGTCAGAGTTCATGAAGAGTGCAAGAAGTTGCACAGGTGAAAGACCCATGCTAGAGTACAGTTTATCTCTTAATTAGAGCACTCTTTTCTGCAAGTGACAAGGACTTTAAATCCTTCTGAAGAATTGGTCAGGAGTTTGGCTTTTGTCAGCTCTAGAAAGAAGATAAGGAAAAAGTTACTCATAAAACCTAGTTGTCATCTGTTACTTATAATGGATCTCAGTCAGAAAAGATACTTAATTTTTGAACTAACAAAGAAATTATGTCTAGCAGAGTAATTTCATTCAGTTAATCATTTTCCGCTTTTTAAATTTCTTCTTTGGAGTAACCCCATAAGATAAAACAATAACAGCTATGACAATCATAATATTTTTTAAATACTTGTGCAGAAGCTTCTTATATTAATATAATTTACTTATAAAGTGAACTATCTAGTATGTGCCAAATTCTATGTAGGTATTCATAGTTACTCCTGCATACGTTACTTTTTTTTTACTTCTGTTGTGTGTTCCAGAAGGTAGGTTTTGCCTTTAGATTGAACATTTCACTCAGTTTCACTGAGCTGAAAATATAAGTCTGCAGCCAAACTAACTTGATTTCAAGTAGGGTTTTTCCCTCGTCATCATCTTAGGATAGAAGAGGCAATTGATACAATGGGACCATAGCAGATACCCAGTAATGCTGTTACCAACTAGCTAGATCAGCAGGATGTTTTCAGAATTTGTATGGCACAGCAAACATGGGAGAGATTCCTTTCTGTCAGACCAAATCAGCTGCATAATGCAAAGATCAGCAGTAAAAGCACACAAAGCACCAGCAGAGTTAATGCTACTATCAATATGCTTTTCAGTTTTCTCATCAAACTGCACACAGTTCCCTCCATATAGAAAAAAATATTTCCCTGTTTTCATTTATTACTGTAGGTAATAATTTTCCCACTGATGTCTTCCTCTAGTAAAAAAAATTACCTCCTAGGGAAGGATGAGTAGTAGGACATCCTCATTAATACCAACCAAATCAATTAAAATTCAGTGAGTATCAGATGTGGTAATGACAATGTGTGAATAGCAAATAGAGTTGATTGTTTCTTATACCAAATAGGGCTTATTTATATATGTTTCTATAAAACAGCCTCATCATAGTAGACCCAAAAGAATGAATTTATGCCTTCCGGCCCATCAGCACCATCTACTGTGACTTGACATAACAACAGTCTTTGCCACAATAAGCACAAGTTTCAGTTTTGTTTTTCTTTACATTTGTCTTTCTTGGGATTTTCTTTTTTTTTCCTGCTTATTGCTCCAGAACAGCCTGTTGCAAAAAGATTTTTCTGAAATTTGACATTTCTGAAAATCTTTCTGAAAATATGACTATTTCATCTTCAGAAGAAATCATCCTGCATACTTCAACTGGTTGAATAATTGTAGAATTTTTAAAATGTGTAAGGTGAAAACACATGTCCAGGTTTCCTTGCTTTTAACTGCCAGACTGGAGGGAAATAAGGGAAAGAATAAAAATTTTGCAAATTTTAAATTCAGCATAAACTAAGTCCCTAGAATCCATTCCTGAAATGCAACTATAGTCCTCTCATGCCTGGTCAGTATTGAATGGGACAGATCTGGCAGAATTTCATGAGGTTATCAAGTAGATGCCAGACTTCCAACATGATCCTCCCACGCAATGCATTCATAATTTTTCTCCTAAAGGAGTGAGTTCTCTTTATAGCCTAAATACCATCAGGAAAGAGGTTTAATCTATTTGATAAAGGCTAGAGATTTGCTATCTGTCATAATATCTAATTTTAGCTATGTAACTTTCTCCTTTGTCTGCTTTCTTTCTTCCTTTAATTCAAAGACAGATGAATCTGCAAATATTTTTGCAGATTTGTGTTAGACTAACGAACTCACTGCCTTAAAAAACCTTTCATTAAATCTCATCAGTTTATTGAGATTCATTCTGGCACAATACCAATGGCTGCAGTGACTGTTCTGACTCCAGAATAATGCTTGGGCAAATGAGAAGAAACAAGCTTTCTGACAGGCTTCAATAGGGCCTGTCCCATTCTTGGTTACATAGTGCATAGCATTTATGATAATAAAAAGACATACTGTGATGAAAGAAAGCAAAAATTATTTATGAGGGGAAAAGGATTTTACTTTTTCCCATAGAAACTGATGCCAATCCTAAATTTCCCCCTTTAGTTCTCTCCAGAATAAATGCTCTAGCACAAGTGGCATTGCTGCCTCAGACAACCTTGTCAATTGGCTTATGTTTGCCATTTACAAAAGATATGCTTACACATGCCTGCCTTCATGGGTGTAATAAATTTTATACGCTTTATTTTTCAGACAGTAAATCATTTAAAACTGATTTGTTATACCTGGTATATAAGACATAGATTTAAAAAAAAAGAAAAAAAGATGTTAAGTAATGAGGTATAGAAAGAAATGAGGTCCTCACCATGCTGTATATAACAGAATTGCAACCTTCCAGAAAGGAGTGAAAAATCCCTCAATTGTAAATTGACCATGTTCCTTCCTTTTCCCTCTCATTCAGGCATAAGGTGATTTCTAAAACTCTTTCCATACTTTCTTTTAGTGATTTGATATGACAAATTCCTAACATTATGTGACTCGTGTGCCATTCTGGGTTACAGAATGTCTTTTTCAGGCAGGCAGGAAAATCTAGGAGAACTCAGGAAATAGAAACACATAATTGCATCCTTCAAATATGTAAGCAAAACAAACTAATATTTTAGATGACCTCTTCATTCTTAAAAGCCATATATTTACTTTTGTTACAATCACAAAGTATTGGTGCAGGAACATTTTCTTTTCAGTATGTCCTTCACATTCTCCCCTGCAGTCTCTTGATACTTAATATATTCTTTTCTTTTAGCTTCCAACTCCTCTTTTACCTGTCCATCAACTCTCCATTCCATAGATCCAAGCATGCTTTTCAGTCTTTTTTTCTTTTTTTTTTACTAGACAAAAGGAGGTTGTGTTTTTTATTCTTTTCACTGCAGTAAGAGGAGATGGAACTTTAATGGCTTTAATAAAACTTTTCTCCTATACTCCAATGTTAAGTTACCCTTTCCACATACTGTATTTTGCTGTGTAAAAATTATTCTCTACTAAAGGTAAAGTTTTCCTACTTCAGTAATTGATTACATTTTTAATATTCACTTATTCATTCCTATTGGATATTTTCAGTGTAGCACAGACATTAAATTACCATTATGAGGCAAGAGTTTAAATGAGCTAGTCATAATCTTGAGATTAAGGACATTCACACAATAAAAACTCAGAACACAATAATGCAACACTTATTCAAGCACTGACTGTTTTACATAGCTAAAAATGGCAAACATAAACATATTAATATTACATTTATACTATATCTTTTAAAACACTGAATTTGTGGTATATATTATAAACAAAAGCTTAGATCATTGTCCATTTTGAAATCAGTGGACTTACTACAATACACTTAATTCAGTGGATTATGTCTAATCTAAATCACTGTAGGATAATGCATGACTACATAATGCATGGTGAGGTGGTTAGGATCTGGAGCAGGTAATGCTTTTAAAAGCATTAGCCTTTTAAAAACTGACAGAGGGTTGGATTTTCATTCGGGTAGCCTCTTATGAGTTTAAAGAATAAATCATGTGATCTCATGGAGGAAGAATCCTTACATATTTCAAAGAATCACTCAGTCAGCACTGGCTGAGCAATAAAATAAAAAAAAAAAGAAAGATTTGTCAGCATTAGTTCATGGATTAAAATACCTCGGATATAATTGACAAAGTCATTTGAGGTGACAGCTGATAATGTAAAAGCTTCAGACAAGAATGCTCAAAGATAACATTCAGCTTCTGTGCAAGAAAGTACTAAGCAGACTAAGGATTCTTCAGTCTGAAAAAAAAGAGGTTATCGTACAGATAAAAATTATGGTACAGATTGAAGAGAATATAGAGTATGGTACATGGGATCTGACTTTCATGAGCTGACTGGATAAGTCGTAACACAGCTTCTACAATTAAAGAACAATGAATAATCAAAGGAAGGTAGCAGATTCCACAATAATAACAAAAATAACAATTAAAACTAAAACTAATAATTCACACAGCAGGTAGTCTGGGAGAGTTGTCAAAGGTTCTTATTTGTGCTGGCAGTCTATATGAGATCCAGGGGGGAAAAAAATCAAAGAAAAAATCCACTGAGAAATAATAAATATTTCAAAGTCCCCCGTGTTGCAAAGTGGAAACTGAAAAATAGAAGGACGATACCCTTTTCCAGGAATCCTCCTACAGACATTTTTGGAAAGGGTAAGGATTAAAGATAACTGTGAGAAATGAGAGACTTGAAATTGTGCTGAAAATTTGAATGTTTACAAAATTCAGTATAATAATGCAAGGTCTTGCATTAATCTTGGGTGTGATGCATTCCTGGTGTTCTTATGTTCAAAGTCTGAGTCCTTTATTTCTCCCTGATGTTTCATGGGTTGTTTTTTCTCTTTTACCACCAGCTTTTATCTGCTGTCAAGAGATCCTTTAGGTGCAGCTAAATTCATTTAAGTTTTCACTGCAGGTAGAATTGATCCCCATGAATTACTCAAAGCCAAATACATACCCTTATGCCCCAACCAGATTCTACATGAATGATTACTTATCTTGTAATACATGCTTTAGTTTAAAGTGATTTAGTATTCATGAAAAGTGATAACTTCTTAGTAATTGATCATGGACATACAACCTTGGGCCACTTTATACCTTATTACTGGTTTTCATAAGTCAGTATTGCTGAACCTCATGCTTGGAAATGGGGCCACTTATAATTAAATGCAACTAATTTCAGATTAGCAAAGATTTCAGGGGTCTTTTTGGGTTTTTTTTGGGGGGGGGGGTTGTTTGGTTGGTTGGTTGTTTATTTTTTTAAATCTAGTGATAGAGAATGTCTTCTTGCAGGATAAGACTTTATATATACACATAAGCCTGTTTTGATGCTCCTGCAGCTATTTAAAATAAATTATATTGAAATATGCCTTGCTTTTCCCAGATTCACTATGCTGGGTTTGTGACTGTGAACTTGCAGAGATTTCCATAAGTGAAAGTAAAGGCATAGCCCAAGATTTTTCTAGTTGTACTACAGGACACCTGCTCCAGAAAGCAAAATGAACAAAAAGCCTAACAATTTTTCTGCCATGTCCTGGGAAGGTTGTTCCAGTGAATGGCTGCTCTCACTACAAAAAAAAAATTCTTATGTCAAGATGAAACCTCTCTAGTACAAATTATATCTGTTGCCCCATGTCATCCCCATGGGGCTCTTCCAAAGAAATAGCCTCCATCCTCTTTGTAGCCACCATTTAAGAACTGGAGTACTGTGAAAAGAACCCCCCTTGAGCCTTTTGTTCTCCAGTCAAAAAAGATCTAACTCTTTTAGCCTTTCCTCACAGGGCAGATTTCCAGATCTTTGATCATCTTCATGCCCTTTCTCTGGATCATCTTGTTTTCTCCTGGTCCTTCTTGGATTGCGGGGACCAGCACTGTAGACATTACTCCAGATGTAGCTCAACAAGCACTGAGAAGAGTGGAATAGCCATGTCTGTACCTCTGCTACCAATGCTCCAGGGTCTGATTTACCTTTGTCACTGCAGCAGCACTCTGCTGACTTCTGCTCAGGTCACTGCTCACCAGGACCTCCAGGTTCCTTTCAGCAAGGCTGCTCCCCAGCCACACAGAGCTGAGCCAGTACTGGGCCATTTGTCCCAGGTGCAGGACCATGCTCTTGTCTTTTTTAATCTTTATGTTGCTTTTTCTAGCCCCCTCTACCACCCTGTCCAGTTCTCTAAGATCACTGTCTCTTCTGACACATCGTCATGGATTGACACTGGCCAGATGCCAGCACCCATGAAAGCTGCTCATTCATTCCCCACTGCAGCCAGACAGAGAAGAGAAAATTAAATGAAGGATTCATGGGTAGAGATAAGGGCAGAGAGAGTTCACTCATCAAATACCAAGGGCAAAACAGGCTCAACTTAGAGATATGAAGTGAATTTATTACTAAGAAATTCAGAGCAGGATAATGATTCTAAACACATATTCACCCTACCTCACCCTTTCCAGGTCTGCCTCCTACCCCAGTTGTGCAAGGAGGCAGGGGATGGGGGTTATGGTCAGTTTATCACCTGTGGTTTCTCCCACTGCTCAAGGAGAGAAGTCACTCCCTTGCTGTACTGTGGAGTCTCTCCCATGGGAGACAGCTCTCCATGAACTTCTCCAGTGTGGGTCCACTTTCACGAGCAGCAGCTGCCTCTGAACTGCTGCAATGTGAGTCCATCCCACAGGCAACAGTCCCCCTCAAACTGCTAAAGCATGGGTCACTCTTCTATAGGGTGCAGTCCTTCAAGGACAGGCTGTTCAGTTTGGCAGCAACACTTCTCTCTCTGTGGGTCTCCCACAGGACACAGCATGCTCCAGGCATCCACCTGCTCCAGCATGTGCACGTCCCCCCCGGGCTGTGAGTGCATCTCTGCATCCCCTGTGGATCCCCACGGGCTGCAGGGGCACAGCTGTTTTACCATGGGGCGCGGCAGAATCTTGGCTCTGGTGCCTGGAGCACCTCCTTCCCCTCCTTCTCCACTGACCTCGGTGTCTACAGAGCTGTTTCTCTCACATGTTCTCACTCCAGTCTTCTCTGGCTGAAATTAAAACTGCGTAACAACTTTTGTTAGATTTCTTGTGAAATACGCGCTCACACAGCCATTACCACCATTTCTAATTGGCTTAGCCTTGGCCAGCAGCAAATCCAAAGTCTTCTGGAGCTGCGAGGGATTGACTCTGCCAAACATGGTGGAAGCTTCCAGCAGCTTCTCACAGAAGCCACTCCTGTATCTCCCTGCTACCAAAACCCGGCTGTGCAAAACAATACTCACATCCACCTTACTACCCAGTGTGCTGTTATCGGCAGACTAATTGAGGGGCTTCCATTTCCATCATCCAAATAATTTATGAAGATGCTGAACAGCATGAGGCCCTGGGTAACACAGCCTTGTGCCAGGCTGCCAGCCTAAGTAAAACCCACTCTGAGAGCAGCCTGACAGTCAATTTCCCACCCACCTTGCAGATTACCTGTCCAGTATCATCTCAGTTTTACCAGGAGATGGTTGTGAGAAACAATGGCAGAGGCTTTGCTGAAGTCCAGGTAAATAACATCCACAGTTCTCCTCATAGTAACAGATTTTTTTTTCATTTGTTCTTGGTAAATCCATCCTGTTTTTTTCCCAGTCATCTGCTTCATTTGTTTTTTAACATTTTCCAGGAGGACTCACTATTACTTTTCCAGGGATTTAGATAAGACTAATGGGCCTGTATATTCTTCAAGACTCTTGTAAGTGGGTATGACTTTTGCCTTCTACTCATCAGTAATATCCCCTGGATAGAGTTGGAACTAGATATTTGAGGTCTCTTCCAAACCATTCTGTGAGTGTGTGATTTTGTGAAATGGTCTGTACTACAACAAAGTTATAGCTGTTTGTACAATGTTAAGCACATATATCACTAAATTATAGAGTAGGAAGGCATATGATCTGTCAGTCTTTATCTGACAAGCTCATTGCACATTAGACTGCAGATTTTTGCAAGCCATAGGCAGTGAGGGATTAGTGAAGAGCTTCAAAGAATACCTGATAAAATTACAAAGTAATTCCAGAAATTTTCAAACCTAACAACCTTCACAGCAGAAAAGTTATCAAAGCATGTATGCTCCCTGTAAGCCTGATCTACTGACACACAGCTGGTCTATACTGTTCCATTTTACCACAAAATGTCAAGGTTTTAAAAGCTGTAATTAAGTGGATCATTACAAGTATTGTGCAACCAGAAGAAACATGAGATTTGTGGGCATGTCGAAATGCCAGTAGAAGCTGACTTAGCTGTGTTTCTGCAAAATGATTATTTACACATTTGCAGTTTATAACTACTTACAGTTAAATATAGTAGTAAATACCTTCAGAAGTCACCAGCAGTGGCAATTCTACTGGGTTCATGGCTAGTCAGTAACTACAAAAAGTGACTTCAGTAACGCCCTGAGCAAATATTTTGGTTTACTTTCATTCTATGGTCTCTAAGAATTTACTCCTTTGTCTTTTAGAAAATGAAATAAAGAGCTGCAGCGAGTAATGTACTTGTGGGCATCAAGTTTTAACAGTTGAAAAGACTAAAACACTATGATGCACACATCAGAGCACATTTAATATAATATTACATATTGCATATTGTCTTCTTGCATTTTACATTATATTCTACCCTCATTCTACTCAAGCAATGATGGAGAACATTTCTTGTATCATAAAAGAGAAAGCTATTTAAAAAATAAAACAAACATTATAAAGTCTATATCAGATACTCTTCCACCATGAAAGAATTTACGTTTTTCCTAAGGAACTACAAGACAACATTTGATAAATCTTACTGTGTTTCAAGAAGGAAAACTTTATTCCCTCTCATATTTTAAAAAGTATTTCTGTGCCACAATGATTTAGGAATATCTTTGAAGAAAAATAGAAAGCCTTACAAAGTGTGAAGCTTATGGAAAAGTTCAATTTATACTGGATATTTGGGAAAAAATCCTGATATTAAAAGTAAAGTTGCAAGTGACATATTCTTTGGAAATACAAAAGTTCTGCATGCTTCTGCCTGGGAAAGAAATTAACACCTAGAACCAGTCAAGCAACAATTCTTAATTGCATTGTAGAATTTTTTCATGTTGTTCTGCTTAGGCTTAATAGAACTAATTTAGCTGTAGTTTCAGCTTTCATCCTCTAACAACTTTAGTTAGTACCCATTAATTATGGCTATCATGGAATAAATACAGCCATTAACAATGCCAAAATCCCAATACATTTATATGGGCAAGCTTGGGATGTGACACTTATTGTTATGAAAGCTTTAACACAATCCTCTCTTGAACCCATAAAAATTATCAGCTCAAAATATTGTTACTGGAGAAAGACTTTATAGCTATTTTCACCAAGTGAGTACTAGGAGAACAAATGATTTCAAAACAGGTTAACGAGTTATAATAATTACTGAACAACTATTATCTCACAAACCGGAAGAAACTTTCCCCAGGGTCATTTCCTTCTTACACTATGATCTTTGAAATTGGAGCTAGGCTTGAAAAAATTGGGTAAAACTAATGCAACAGACATAAGCATCAAAGTTTAGTTCATTAGATCTAGATTTAAGCGAGAAATACAGAACAGTTTACAATGGCCTACATATTCATTTTTCATTACATAAATGCAAAATAGCTGCAAGCATGCCTAACCTAAGATGGTGACAGGCAGTATTTGATAGTGAAAATGAAGATGAAAGGGCAAAAATAAACACTGTGGCAGACAGTGTATTTTTATTCAGATGTACTGGCATAAGAAACAGACGTTAAAAAGAGGTTAATTCAATATTTATATCAACCTCCAGGAGCAGTAAAACAGTAAAACTGATAGTCACTAAAAGGAAAGTGTTTTAAAACCAGCTAAAGCAAGACTACAAAGTTTTACTTTAGTCATGACAGCACCTAGGGGTCAGATATATAGAACAAAAACGTCAGACTAGGCTTCCTAGAGTAGATGTGAGATATGAGAAGGAGAAAAGTAACTATCCAGAGACAACAGATATCAAATGAAAAGTCATGATATTCAAATCAGTAAGAGAGAACACCAAGCAAGATGCAAGAAATCATGCAAATTAATAAGCACTTATCCTGGCAATTGCTCCTTACACATGTTCAGGGAAACAAATTCCTAAGGATGGTGCTCATTTTGTATTGCAGCAAATAGAAGTCCCTCCATGTCCATTGACAGTAGGTAGGCCTCTAGTTCAGGTAGAGCAATCATGGAATCATAGAACTGTTTATGTTGGAAAAGACCTTTTAAATCATTGAGTCCAATCATTGTCCCAGCACTGACAAGTCTGCCACTGAATCATGTCCGTAAGTTCCACACCTGTACATCTTTCAGATACCACCAGGCATGGTGATTCCATCACTTCCCTGGGCAGCCTGGTCCACTGCCTGACAACTCCTTTCATAAAGAAATTTTTCATGGTATCTATTCTAAACCACCTCTGGCACAACTTGAGGCCGTTTCCTCTTGTCCTGTTTCTTGTTACTTGGGAGACCCACTTCATGACAACCTCCTTTCAGGTAGTTAGAAAGAGCAATGAGGTCTTCCCTCAGCCTCCTCTTCTCCAGACTACATAACAGATAAAACAACATAAGCTAAAAGGACATAAAACCATGTGAAGGTGGTAGTAGGTTAGTGATCAGTGATTTAGGCATCTGAAATGAGACTCTCCCGGTCATATATTCAGGTAAACACTGTGGCTGTCAGTCTTATTGAATGGTGAATGAAAGCCTCTCAGGCTGAAGCAGTGATTAGGAAGCCAGATTCTCCTTCCTAGGTTAGAAGCCTAATTAAAAAGATATTCTGCTAAATACAGGTAGTTTTGTGCCAACATTTCTATTTATATTTCCGTGGATGGACTGAAACTTTTAAATATCATTATGCTATTATTCCTCACTTTATTGTCACAACCATCCCCAAGATTGTGTCATTCTTCATTTACAAGCAGTGGGAAAGCATTTCTAGGTTTCAAGTTACCAGTGAAATAGCTGGTCAACACAGGTTTCTCAGGAACTTATGAATACTAGGCTGCTTATATAATGCTATAAGGGCCTGGTTCAGGCTCCATTAAAATTAATGGAAAGCTGTCCACAGATTTCAGAAGTGCAATGAATCACTGGAAAGTGCTGTCCTGCCTAATAAGTATTTTGATCTCCACAGTCAACACCCATTTATGTAGGTTTTTAGGTGTCATTGATACTAGTGCATATATACTAATTTCAGCTTGTCTAGTTAATTCTAAATTGAAAGAAAAATACAATTAAATTGCATATTCAACTTAAAATGAAAGTGTTTCATTATATTATTTAAATCAAATTAGCTTCAATTACTTCAGCATAGTAACTTTCAACTTACATTAAAGGATTTTTTAAAATATTTTTCAAAGACGACACCAGCTATCATGAAAGGTACCAGATATCAAGCCTTAGTTTTGGGTAAATAATTCATGAAGAGACAATTTAATGGAAACAATCTGAAATGCTTCATTAACCAGAAGAATTTGTACTTCACATAACACTCTCTAGTTCATACCTTATGACCATACGGGCCAGTTTAAGTCCCTATGAAAGAAACTAAAGGTACTAAAGAAAGTAATAGATTTAGTGACATTCAAACAAAAATTGCACTTTAAATTAATGCATTGAGTGAATTATGCTTTATTGTGTGTTAAAATGACAGATGTTCAAGAATTTTATCATTTATAAAGAATAATTCTTTCCATCTTATCTTTTTCCATCTGACCTCATCTGCTGGATCTGTGGTACTAAGCTAGATCTGTGGACCAGTTCATAACTAGGTACTCAGAATCAGACTGCAGTTCCATTCACCTTTTCTTGGTGGTGAAGTTAATTTGAGAAGCCTGTGATACAATGCCATCATCCCACTCATCAGTTACAGTCTGCCACCAGTTCAATTGTCCAAGTATTGCTACTTATTACCACAGTGAATACCTATTAATATATGCAGTATTTATATATTATAATTACGTGTCTATATGTTATTTACATAACTTTTGTGTAAGAGCATGTGTGTGTTTGTGTGTATATGTTAAAAAAATATTGTATACCAAGTAAAAGTCATGATCTTGGTTTAAGAAAGAAACAACAGGATGGGAAGGGAGAGAGATGTGAGGAGGAATGAACAGCCAAAACAGATAATATCTCCTGCTCTCTGTCACAAAGGTATGTGAAACCTTGTATACCTCTATATTACCTAGCTGTTGATAAACATAACTTGACAACTAACTGAGATATAGGAAAAGATTTAGGGCCCAGCCCCTAGAAAAAATATACTATAGCAGGAACAGTCACTTTCTGTCGCTTTTCAATCTTTGCCCAGTGCTGAATTTTTCTCTCTTTTCCACAATATATATATATAATAAATATAAAAATTTTTATATAAATTCCATTCTTTAACTTCTCATACTTTTCCCTTAGCTTTAACAACCAATTTTTAGAGATTTTGAGCCATTATACCTAGAGTGTTTTAGCACTGCAGAGCTCAAATAGCAGAAAAATATTTGAACTCTTCATTAACAGCCTGTAGTACCTTTACAGGACTTATAATAATACCATGCCCAAACTGTGCCAGGGAGCTGAGTTAACTCATTGGCAATTAAGTCAGAGAAATAAAGTTGTTTTCTGATCTAATGGTTAGAGTAGCATATATTTTTAAACCACTCCGTCAATCCTGATATCATTTCTTTGGAATAACCACAATATGGTAACCTAATATTCTTCATGGATACCTATCCATACAAATAAACCTCTTCACGGAAACACCCTACAGCTAGATCAGAAGGCAGTTAGATTCTGTAGTTTCAGAGTGAACGAATGGCTGTTGCCTAATGGAAGGGAGAATATTTCTAAGGGATAAATCAATAACATTTTGACAAATTATCTGCTTGTTGTGTGCAGCTGCTCCATCTAAGTCTCCAGATGAATAAAACTTGGGTGTTATTTTTGTAGACTCAGTATGATCTGTAAGGTGACAGGAAACAATATGCGTATGCTTAGTATGCAACAACAGATGAAATCCCTGTGAGCTTTCAGAAAACATTATTGGGGCTAATGTGTTATTGTTAATGATCCTATGGCTTACCATATGTCCAGACAGTAAAGTTAACTAATATGTTTTTGGTTTTTTCAATTTCAATTTCTTCATAAAACAAGCTGATAATGGTATTAACACTAAAGAATGAAACTACAGAAGGGAACACACTTGGTTTTGTTCCAAGGTATCAGTATTCAGACTGCATTACATTCATCAGTATTTACAAAATTTACTTCCTGACAGTAGCTGTTTCTATAAATTCTGACCTCGATTACATGTATGACCTACATGAATATGCTACAAGGTGACACTGGAGATTGCTCATTTCCTATAATAACAGGACATGAGATTAATAAATTGTCAAATATTCTGTAATATATTCAATTAAATTTTCACAAGTAGCAAGGAAAATAAAAAACCCAAAGATGCTGAATGCAAGAAAATGTAGAAGACAAACATATATAGTATAATGAATAACGATGAATATGCCCAGTAGCCACTTCACAGTAATTTCTGAGCAGTGGCAAATATCACACAAATTTCATTCTAGAAATAATAACTTCAGAGAAAAAGTCTAGAGACAAAATTTGACTCGTTCTCATTAGAAGAGAGACAGAACACCAGCTGTTGGTCAGCACCTTAAAGCTGAAACTGGTACTAAACCGAAGAGTTAATTACTCTTCTGCTTAATTCTACTGTAACAAAGAATAGTTTCATTTAGCCCTTTCATAGCTTTTGATGGAAGAAAATATTAATGTTTTCAGGCATCTTTATTACAGAAGGGAATAATTTTAAAGCTAAGCAGGGAAAGCTGATTAGATAAAAGTCTCCAGCTCCATTCAGAGCAAACAGCTGGAAGCTTAGGCTTCAATATTGCACTGACATAAAGTCAAGAAGCTTTCCTTCAGTCAGGCACTTCTCTGACAAGGGGGACATCTCACAGTAGTTTCACAGCTGTTGGTGCCTGCTTTCCAGCTGAGATCATGGCTTAAGGTGTGAGTGTTTTTTTCTTCTGTTCCCTACCACAGCAAAGTTAAATTGCATAGCTAGTACAAGCAACAGTCTGCACAAAGAGGTTGCTACTGTCTTTCAGTTCAAATACATCAAATATGGATGAATTTTGCATGCTAGCAGGGGTGCTATGCATGAGTTTGGGATGAGAAGGCAGTTCCTAACTATCAAGACCTACAAAATATTTTTCACAAGAAAACAGACCGATCTTGAATACAAGGCTTGTTCGCCAAGCTCCATCTTATTTTCTCAGAATTCTTCTCTCTAGTGTTTTAAACAGAAATTCTTATAAAAGGGGGGGGAAATAGTAGAATAGGAATGAGGTGGCATTCATTTCTGTAGAATCCATGCATACAAAGGTAATATGTTCATCTTCAGTCCACTACTTGTGAGCCAAGAAGGAAAACCTGACTGTTTTTACACATTACCCAGGAAGTGATCCTACCTGTTTCAAATACTATGACAAAAAAACTTTTTGTTTCATATGGAGCTTTGCTTTCACCTTTTGGAAACTTTCAAAAGTTTAAAGAGATACTACTATACAATTGTTTTAATTAACAATTTGTTAGAAAAGAATCCCCATTCACAAATTTAATCACAATATTAATATAGCTTTAAAACGCTGTAATAATTATCTCTTTAGGAGGATCTCATCACACAGGCCCTTTATTGGGCCATCTGCTTTGTCCAATAACATTCATCACAGCCTGAGCATATTCCTGTCTTCTAAATTTATGCAAAATGCCATTATGGCTAATACAGCATCTTCAAGAGACGCAGAAAAATATATACAGATCAAGTAGTCAAAAAGCCTCTGTAATGAACTAAAGCACCACGAGAAATCTATTGCTCCACACCTGTCAATAAGCAGTTACGCATTCCTGTGCATTCAGATAACTAAACTAGAAAGATCATTCCTCATTTTGCAATTAGATATAGATCTTATCTCTTTTCTCTCCATATTCGTTTTTATTTACAGGACTGGAGTCTACATTTGTTCATTTCATGTACTGTGGCATGTCCTGGTATCAGTGTACATTATTTTTAGTTCCTACACACATTAAATTATAAATTTTATTCTGACTCAGAGGTGATTTATGGCCATATCTTCTTTTTCCACTCCTTATCAGACAATATGGATAATATAGATATGTCAGTTTGTTTGAATTTATGCCCAACACCCTCTTCTACAGCTTCTTGTTTTAATACCATATACCAGTGGGCAAAGTACTGCTATGCCTAATCCAAATGTGTATGGAAGAGCTACTTGTCATCTCAGCAGCTTTTCTCCTGCTGTTCATGCCAACTTCTTCTTACTCACTTCAACACTTTATTACACATTTCTTCCATCAATGACAGCAAATCACTTTATTTATAATTCAGATAGTAAAAAAAAAGAGTGAGCACAAGAGGACTGAGCATTCAGGTTTAATATACTTACATTGCTTATCTGGTACTCAGTTAGATTGCAGCCTATTCAGAATGAAAGGTAGGGTGTAGAAAACATATTTTTTTCTCCCTCTTGGTACATCTCTGGCATAGTCTAATTTTTGATACCTAGAGATAAATTCAGAACATTTAAGCCTTTTTATGTATGTCTCTAGTGTTAGCTTACAATCTGGTTGCTACTTTTCACTCACAGTGAACATAATTTTGATTTATTTTATTTCTCCTCAGCTTTTTCAGAATGCTGATGTGTGCATTTACTTACAAATACCATCTTGAGACTGAAAAAGTTCTCTTTAAGTAACTTTTAAATAAATATTTCCATGATTATTTTCCTTCTAAAATCTTCATAATCATTAATCATGAATACCAGATTTAAATTCTGCATTGGATTTTGCAATGTATTTGTAGTGTTGTATTATTTTTAAGCTTAATGTTTATATTGTATATTTGTGTACATTTTATAAACCCACATATAGATTTCTGAAAAAAAGTTTAGAATTTGCTGATGAAATGTACCCATGACCTGCAAATCCATGATTTATCTTCTCCAGTTTCTTGATAGAGGCTGCAAGACCATGTCTATAAATGTCTTTTTTCAGTGGCTTTCATTGATATGTCTACCACAATCTCATGTTGTAATGAACGGACTAGGTTTCCTCCTCTTTTTGTAGAATGTCCAAGAAAAGCAAAAACTTTTGCTATAAAATCAGGAGGTTGATCTTTTTTGCATTTAAATGGAAGTGCAGCTCCTGGTTCTACATTCTCAGAAACTCATGTCAAAAACATATGAACAAAACCACAAAAAGCTGAAAAAAGTAGTTATAGCAAAACTTTGTTCAAGAACAGAAAAAAAATGAAAAAAATGTTTTTTGTCATTTATCTTTTATTTCCACAAAAATAAATATTTTATTGTTTTCTTAAGTTTTATATTTCCACATTTAGGTATTCTGGAATTTTACATGGCAAAAATCTTTTTTCATTAGTGTACGAACAAAAGCATACCTTTAACTATCTGAATTTCCCCCTGAGGAAAAGTATTATTTTATACTGAGTTCTAGGAAATATCAGATGTATTTAAGGAAAAGCATTTCAGTGATTTCTCTTCCTATATTTTTATGAAGCTCTTTGAGGAATAAAATCAAAAGGTGTAAGATACCATATATTGTAACTGCAATGCTGTAGTATCTTACAGGAATATTTATGATCCTTCTAAGGGAACATGGGACTGAAATGTTAGAAAATATGATTTGAAAAATTAATTGTCTATTTCTCATATTGCATTTATTAAGTTACTTTTACAGCTTTGTCTGAGAGAATGCTTTTACTTTTGAAATCTTATTGTTTTGTTTACACTAAATAGATTGACTATGATCTGTGCTGAGCCCTTGATGGTACTAAATATTTAATGCTTTTCCTTAGAGCAATTATTGGTTTCTCATTAATCAACGCTTTTAAATATCTGTCTTCATTATAACACTTAAGAACTTTACAGTATGAGCTGCTTGTTCCCTGTCTTACAAACCTGCATCTCAATTAGCTCATGCTGACAACATGTTCTGTTCCCTTCAGCTTCAGAAATTAGAAATACTCAGAAGCTCAGAAAAGATACCTAAAAAACTGTAAAATAGAGCCCAAGTTCCTACTGCTCATGAGATGCCCATGTATAAATCACTCAGTACACCCTCTTCATAAGTATTAATTTTATTTGGCTGTCTCTTCTGGTGATAAAAGATGGGACAGAAAAACTAACAGAGAGAAGGTGTTATGAATAGGGAAGTTTGCTTCTCAAGGAGCTTCACATGGTAGCATACATGTGCATTAACATGCATCAGTGGTGCAACCTTAGTTTTCTACTCTGATTCCTATCTTGTTTCAATTTAGATTTAGGAGCTATATTGATCTAAAAATGAATCTGAAAATGAATGCTTTCCCCTTTTTTGTTCTTCGTAATTTAAATACACATAGATACTTTTTAAGCCTCCAGAATTTCTTGGAATTTCCTGAAAGACACACACTAAAATATTTCAGGGCAAATATAAGGGGTTTTAGTGCTACATAAAAACAATAATTCCTCTGCACCTCTTTTCCTTTTTTCCTGAAATCATATCATGTCCCTTCTAATTAGTTTTCTAAATTTTTATTCATTCAGGATTTTTCCCCTCACCCAGAACTGTGTGTCTTGAAACTTTTCAACAGCTTTGTAGCTCAGGAAGTAATTATTGCTTCCATTTAACACAAAGAAAACAAAAAGAAAATGTGCTTACCTGAACCACAGAGAGTGGTTCCAGGACATGAAAAGACATCTCTTAATCTGAAATCTAACCTTCTAACTAAAAGATGATTTCTCAATTGGTTAATGATTTAGCAAGTTAAGGGAATACATTCAAAGCACAATAGATGATTCCAGTATCTAAATGAGCTTTAAGTGTGTCTATATTCTATCTTGGCAAGTGTGTATAATTTCAAACCTCACCATCCATACAGTGTCTACAAGCCTTTCTTGGGTTTCCCATTTCCTTTAGTAGATCCCCCACTCGAAGGACTGGATCCACAAAATGATTCTTGTTGCTGCTCAGGCAGATATTCACCTCACACTGTCATGAATGCCCAACGACCCACAGATTCAGATTTTCTTCTGACAAATATTTTTGAGTACTTTCATTTATCCCTGATCATCATGTTCAGAGTAGTTAGATTTCTGATGGACATAGTTCATGTACTTTCTTCAGCTTTTTCCCTTTCTGCTAAGTCTAGCTGTTAGTCAACAAATGTTTCAAAAAGGCATCTCCTCCTAATTTAAATTATCATCATTATTTTCAGATCTGGTTGCTAGAAATATATTAGATTTTTGGTCTGTGTTTATTGTACCTTTACCATCAGAAAACTTTTCATATGGTTATTTACAAGACATTTTCAGGCTGGTCACTTTATTTGAAAGTTAAATCTACTAAGTTTATAACTTCAAATAAATTTTTAAATATTTAAATTATTCTTTAATTTCTTTTTGGCCCTTTTTTCCCCACATGTAGCTATCAGTTTTGTACCCCAACACTGGGACAATATGTTGTTATTGGTCTCAGAAATCTTGTTTGTATAATAATATTATTCTTCTAAATTTATTGACTATTCTTTTTATTATTTCTGTTTAGTGTTTAGATCAAAAGAAAAGGTGTCATTACAAAAAAAAAAAAACTATATTCTTTCTGATATGTTTTTGAAGGCTTAAAATTAGAGGGATACCTATATTTGAAGAGACTCCTATAAACAGCATAAATTATTATGCTTTTGCAGTAGTATAATACAACACAGATTTCTCTGTAATATTCTAAGAAACTATCTGCATTTAGATAGTTGGAACTTTGAATTACTCCACATCACATAGGCTGTTTCTAAGAATGATGTTACATAAATGACCATAATTTGCTATATCAGTTTGAAATAGAGTACACTTGCTGGAACAAGAAGAAGAAATCACACTTATAGCCAAACATCTTTCAGAAAATTATTCCCAAATTTGCTTTCAAATACAATTATTAAGTAGAGCCAATATCTACAAATGGGCAATTCACACAAGAGGATCTGAAGTCTAGCTGAGAAGCTGACAGTGAGTTCTTAAATGCATTACTATCATGTGTTGACTTTCTTGTCTTTGCTGTAGTTGCAGTTTTGCAACCACACTCAACGTAAATTGATGAATTTCATATAAGATATTGTAAAAATACCCATTGTGATGTTTGGACTGCCGGCCAAGTGATTCCTTCCAGTTCAGCATCACTCATGTAATGTTCTTTCTCTTATGAATTTCTCTTTTTATGAGTTTTTGAAGGAAACTTGCCTGGAAAATGCAATGTGGGGCTGCTCAAACAAGTCTGATAACACTGGGTGTTTTGATTTGATCAGAGGTGTTCATGCTGATACAAAAGAAGTTGGCATGGTCACCTCAGCACAATGCCCCATCAGCTTTTTTTGGGTAGGCAGAAAAACCATGGGGAAAAGAAAACTGGGATTTCAAGATATTATCTAATGCTTCTTTCACTCACCAGATGAAAAAAGCTTTGAACAAAAGCATCCCTCTATAAAATGCCCACTTGCCTAACAACGAAAACACAAATAAAAATATAATAGAAAGGTTTAATCAACAGTTTGTATCCTCCTTATAAATACAAATGATTGCTATGTGATTATCTTCACATACAGATGGCTTAAAATTATAATTAAGGCTGACAAAAGAAAATAATATAGCAGAATAAAATCCTGCAAACCTGTAGGCAAACTACTTGCCAGTTTTAAGTATCCCTGATGAAAGAATAGTATACAATATGAAATGATAAAGGGACGACATGAGAAACACCCTGAAAAGTTGTATTTCATTCTGCTAGGCACTGAGTGCAGATATAACCCCTAATCAAACACTTTGGAGAAGTGCCAGCAACAAGGTGAGAGAAAGCAAAAAAATTCCTCCACAGAAGACTATATGGCTGAAATCACCACTAAATGTATCCTGATAGTTCTAAGGGAAAGTAGTTTCATGTTACATACTCCCTAATTCTTGGTCCAGTTTAAAGATAAATGGTAATTCATGTCACACAGAAATGGCTTAGTGGTTGATACCAAGGGCTCACTGACCCAGCAATAGAGTTTGATGGTGGCCAGAGTGGAGGCACATGGAATCTTAAGAACAGGGCAAGCACAGAAGCCATTTTGTCCAAATATCCTTTCAGTATCCAGCTAAGGTGCCTTTGTCTACTCCTTTTTGACCCTGGGTTAACAGCTAACAAGTGAAATACCTAGGTGTTATCCATTGCTCTTCAGGGCAGTAAGGGCAATGGCTTTCTGCCACACTGAGAACACGTTTTATGCCTAACACAGAATTTCAAAGGCATAAAAGGAGAAACAATGGTTCAAATAGTAATAAAAATGAAGAGTAGTCAAGAGGCCATTCAGAGACCAAGCAGGACAACAAAGGTGTCAGAAACAGGTGTGGATAAGAGAACTAGTAACGCAGCTGGATAAAGCCCAGCAGCTCCTGTGAAAAGAAATGCTCTCACTAAGGCAAGGCATTGAAGGAATTCAGCTCACAACATGCCCCCTGTGACCTGAGAGAACCATGTGCTGGAAGAGAAGAAAAGCACATTTTTTCCAATACTGGCCCGAGAAGGATCACCATATCAGCTTCTGCTCTGTTAGAGTCTTTGAAGAATCCTGACAGATACTGAATGCTTTGCCTGTTCCCAAAATGTGGTACAATATTATACAATGGTGTTCTAATGGTTTTCTAATTTCAAATGCAATGTTTGGTTTGTCAGTAAGATTAATTTTAAAAATAACAAATGCAAAACAGTGAGATGTATGGGAAGGAGAATGATATGGTCATTGTAATGAGGGGTTGGCAAGAAAGTGAAACACATTTTCTATTCATTTATTTAATAGATAGTAAGAAAGCTTGGCACTATTCATTTGAAACTGTGATGATTTCAAAGGCAGACCTCATACCTGTAGACTCTAAAATTCCTGATTTTTAAAAAATCTTTATATTATTATCTCCAGAATAGCTTCTGGATTGAGTATTGTTCTTTAAAAGAGAAAAAAGTAAAAAAATCAGGACCTGATAGGAAGGCCAAATAGCAGACTATGAAGTTTCCCTCTTGTTTTAATGAGACTTCAGACTCCTTTGCTGTATAAGTACTTTACCATCTAAATATTTTAAAATATTTTAAAGATGATGATATACCTATGGCATTTCTAAAATGAAAGCACATCCAAGGTCAAACAGAGTGAAAGTTAACAGCAGCACAATGCCTAAATACATGGAAAAGAAAATTTATTTATAGAAAACTGAAATATCTTCTAAATTTCATTCCTTCTCTCTCTTTTATTCTTTCATCAGCAAGGAAATAGAAATGGATAATAATATCTTCATTTTCAATATTTCTCAGAATGACAATACAAAACCACGAAGAGAGTGAGCTTATTGAAAGTAGAAGTGTCAACTTCAGAAGAAGAATCAATCAAATCAATAATGCGTGAATCTTAACTTCCAGGAATCTTGAGAGATTAGATCTGATAATTATATCTCAAGCCATCCCTTTTATAAGCTTTCAAATGTTATTTTAAAATACTGAGACATTTCTTCGCCATAGCAGTGTTAGACAGCAGCAATCCTTTTTTTCAAGTAGGTGAAAGAAAATAAAGTTAAATTACTGATTTTGTATAGATGGAAAACTACAGATTTGCACAAACTGAGACTTATAAACTAAACACCAGCCCACTCCCAGAGGCAGAATGCAGCAGAGTTTTCTGACATATTTCTCTGCTTCGAACAACTACAATGCTTAACATTTTGGAAGGCTAGACATAGTCAATATTTATTACACATTTCAGATTTAAAACACATAAAAAAATAAAGCTTTAATTTACCAGTGCCAAGAAAACAAATGAACTCTTGTTTCTACCATCATAATATCTACAGCAAACATTTGGACTGAACTTACCACCCCTACCGCCTACACAAAAGTCAGATTTAGAGTAAAAGAACCAATAAACACATTTTTCCCCCCCTGCCTTTAAGGTACACCCAAAATGAATTTTTTAATACAAATTTTTCTTCTGAGAAACCGAAGAATTTGCTATTTTTGTTACCTGAGATTCAGCCTCATAATCTCAGTTTATTGGATAAATGGGGAAAAGGAATTCACAAACAGAACAAAGTTCTTTGCTGCAAAACTGCCTCATATACAGCGTTACAACAGTCCCTTTTCCTTACTTTTCACACATTCAGCCACAGCTGATCTCATGGCTCCTTTGCTGTCAAATAAATTGCAGGAAAACCTTACAAGCATAGTAATGAATGTAAAGGTGAGCATTGTGTGATTCTGAGTGATACTTGCCAGTTCTGCAGCAGCAGGGAATGGATGTCTGGATGAAAACAGGTTGGGAGTTGGAAAGCCAAGACTTATCCTTTCACTGAATTCCCTGAAATGAAAGCAGAGAGAAGAAGGCTGAGAAGTCCTCAGTCTTCCACAGACTTTCAATGTAATTCTGACCTATGTCTGATTATGCATAAAACAGTGAAAGAAAAATAAGCTATACTGGAATTTCTATTAGTAACTCTAGGTTATTTAAAATTCCATGTTCTCTTTAGGAAACTATGATTTTAATTACAGTTTTGGAAAACAAAATCTAGAAAGTTTGCAGGCAAGATACTTTCAAACACTATTCCCATCTGTTTCCAGTAGGCAAACCAGTAGGGACAAAATAGAAACATAGCAGAATCTTCATTAAGATTTCTACTTTAAATAAAAAATATTTCTTTTTATTTCATATAATTTTAGTATATTTTGAAATATTGTGTAGCAAAAGTGTCTTAAATTATTCAATTTGCTTTTTGTCACCCAAGTTGATATGTTATTTCCTAAGTGTTTTTCTAAAATTTTGCTATTCTTAACTGCTTATTACTTAGATTGCCATTCAAGAAAAACTTCAAGTGACATGTAATTATAATATAGTATAAAAACACCTACATAATCACATGTTTAAAGAAATGCATCCAAAATAAAAATGCAGGTATATGGAAAGAGAATATTGGCTTAAGTTTCTGTGTTCCAGTGTATCACTGTATACTTAGGAAATGCTTAAAATCAATGTATGGAAATACTAAACTCGACACCTAAGCCAGTGTTTGGATTTTTGTGTTCAGAGACAGGTATTTCAATGATAAAGGGCATTACTTTTGGTAAACATTACATAAATAATAGGCTGTTCTAAGCATTGCATCTAAAAGTTCCCAAGTGAGTCTGAGGATGAACTGGGCTATTTGGATCATTTTAAAAAAGTGAAGCCTCAGGAAAAAGGAAGATATATTAATTATGTATCAAAAAATAGTGGCTATTCCTTCAGTTTTGTGCATTTTAATTGTGAATGCCTATTAAAAATAAGGATCAACAATCAAATATGTCATTGCATACAGGACAGGAACGTCAAAGAGAGCAGGATCAGTTGCAATGTCCCCTGTTGTGCTGCAAAGTAGACAACATCTATTTTGAAGCATTGGAATTGAGATCTTTTTCTCTTAAAATTGAAATGTGAAAAAATAAAATGTTCTGATACCTATTAAAGATACATGGAAAGCAGTTTTGGTAGAGGTTGTTAATATGTGCTGCTTCCCCCTAGTTTGAAAGTTAATCAGAACACCTTAAAAACATATAAATATTTTTTTAAACTCATATTTCTTGTTTTATCCTCAATAAGCATGTAGCTCTTCACATATGGCTTATTTATGGAGACTGTTTCACAGAAGGAATTGTCACTTGCTTCTGTTTAAATTGGGGTCTGGAAGGCTATGTGTAACAGCATTCCTGATAATTGGTTCTATTATGAAGCACTGTCATGGCAAATTTTCTGAACACAAAACAGACTGTATAACACCACCTCCCAGGAAAAAACCCCACAATACTATCCTGCCTCAGCAACACAAATTTATATTCTAATTACATAGAGTAAATGCAATTATACCTCAAATAACGCAGGTGCCAAACCTGAAATTTGGAGTATGTATTTTAAACAATACAGAGTTGCCACAGAGTTTAAAACAAAGACATGAAACATTATGGTTTCAATTCTTCTCTAAGAGAAAGAAGAAAATAATTCTTCTGTCTTTTCAAAGTGTACTACACTGCTATATTTTTCTTTTTAACTCACTCTCTAGCAGACCTTTGCTACTTCATTAAAACATTTTTCAACATGTCATATATATCTGTGGTGTAGCAAACCCTAGTTTATTCATGCTGAGTGGCTAACCTTTCTCAAAGCAATTTAGCAACATCTCTCCTTTCTTCCTTTTTAAAATCTCATCTGAATGGCTCTGAAGCAGAACTGGGCAAGAATTGACCTAAACATAAACCTTTTAAAGATTAGAAAAGGAAAACTTGGGGATTTATTTATTTGTCTTGGTTCTGGTACATCAGCTTTGTTTTGATTCTAATTTTCATGCTTTATTCTGTCACCAAGGTTCAGCTAGAACTAAAAAAATCTTTTTCATTGTAAATTGTGCTCATACTATTTCAAGTGAGAATGTTTTCCAAATGCTATCACATAGCATAATCTTAGAATATAACCATCTTAATTTATAATTGCCTTCACACATACTGAGATTCTCCTCCAAACCATCGACTCAAATATCAATACCTTTATTTAGGATATGAAACTTCTTTTCAAGGAATATGTGATAGTTTGGATGGAATGAAAAATCAGCTAAAAATTATAAAAGAAATTAAGTAAAAAGCAATTCAAAGATTAGTTACAAAAAGCAATATTTCAATTTGCATAATTTATTTGGACAAATTACATATTTCTTTTCCAACATTTCATCACTACTTTTCCTTATGGTAGACAACAGTTCATCATATCTGGTCAAAATTCTCAAGGTCTTGGGAGAATCCTCACAAAATTACATGCCAAATATCCTTGATTCTATATTAGTCATCCTTCATATAAATAATGAAAAGTCCTCAGATTGGTCTTTTAAGAGTAGTCTATAGTCACAAATATGTATTCAGAATTACTATAAGGTTTTTCAGTGTAAAATTTCCATTTTTCAGTTTTATCTTGGAGTTGAAACTGTCGTGATTTAAATTGTAGATCAGGGAATAATAAAAGGAGTTCACAAGAGTACCTGGGCAAAGTACTGGCTGGGCAGCAGAACAATCTTTTCCCCTCTGGGATTTCCAACATTGCTTCCTACCTACCAGCTCTAGGGTAAGTTTAATGATAGAGTCACCTTCTTTTCTCAGCCAAAGGGAAGAGATTTTTCTGCCTGGGAGCCAGGACATGCATTGGATTAAAACAAAGGATGACAAAGGCTCATTTGACCACTGCATCACCCACAGTGAAATTGAAAATTAAATGCTTAGCAAAAATAAAAATAAAAATTAAATTAAATTAAATTTAAAAAGAAACAGAAAACTTAAGTTTTGAAATGTGAAGGCAGTTCAGATAACATACAATTTAGACCCAATGAAACTGACATATTATATAACTTAGTGCAGGAATAAAGAACTACACTGTCTACTCCATTAAAGTAATGCTGCAATCAATGATAGGATACACATATTTTCAAATCCACTTTCTTTGTAAAACAAGAAGTCCTATTAAGTGATCATAATTTTTGTTTTACTCTGTCATTTAAGGAATACCATTTATGTTTGCAAGGTTTTATTTCTTAGGGATTCTTTGCATGAGCTAAAAGTACAGTACACAAAGCTCTCAAAAACAGTTTAAACCAGTACATAATTCATTTTTTGCAGTAGAAAAAGATCCCAAATCAGTTAAGGTGAAATCATTTTAACTTCCCCCATCTGGAGGATTCTGCCTCTTTGCTATACAGTCTGGTTTTAATCCTATCCACTGTCCCCTAGGCACCATGTTTTTACTTATATCACAGTATCACCAAGCATTCCCCATGCTTTGCAGGTGGATTAAAATCCTCCAACTAGCCCCGCTGTTCTTTTTCCTTAACCATTGCCATTTTCAAAAGAGTACATTGACTTTAGACAAGCTAAATCCTCTGCATTTCTGTACCTTGCCTTTCCCACTCATCTATAGTGTCTCTCCCTTGACCTAGAGAGTTAACTACTCTTTCCACTTTAGAGTCCCAAACACTTCCCTCTAAGGATCCCTCACAGAACACACACCCCTCAAGCCTACTCAGAGGCCTAAATTAATTATGCTAATCAGACTACCTTGGCTAACCCAATTAAGTTTAATTAGCTGATGCCTTTCTTCCTAAACCACCTTGCCTTGGGGACATATTGCCTCTGCTTTTAAGCTAGCTGCAGAAGTCAATCTTCTCTTGCAAACTTGCCCCCCAGCAGCAGACATTCAGCGGGGAGAGACTTATGGCAATAAGCCTCTTAAAAGCCTTAGCGAAGCTTCTTGTTTCTTGAATACTCAAAACTGGACAATATTTACGTTGGAATTTGGGCTGTGAACAAAAGGAGCTTATTTAGAAAGTATAGCTTCCATCTGAAGCCAATACTGCCAGTAATAATCATCCTCTCTTGGTTTTTCTGTGTCATTGGCGAGACATGGTAGCTCTCTGGTCATAGTCAAGAACAGCTCTGTCTTTAGATAGCAGTGCCATTGACCATCTACCACCCATCTGATCCTGAAGCTGGACATTATTTCACTGATGTCTCCCTTTGCTGTCACTGCAGGAAACCACATCTGCTTATATTTGCTAAACCTGCGTGCAGTAATGCAGAAAAACTCATCTGTGGCAGATCCTGGCTAAGATCTGTCCTGCATTAAGTGAAACTACCTTCCCTCACTGCTTTGTGAACTGAACTAAAAACTTTTGAGCTTCTGGTTCATCAAAAAACTATTTCTTTCCAAAATGTCACTCAGAGAAATGTCTAAACCAAAAAAAAGGTGGAAAATGTCTACCAATTGGAATTCCAAACCAATGTTATCTCAGAAATACTGAAAAATGTCATTTTCAGAAAAATGTAGGCTTCTAGAGTTCTCCAGATAGCAAATAAAACATAAAATTCCTTTCCTACCATCTGAAAACTGTTCTCTATATTATTTCTAGTGATAAACCAGACAAACACTTATTTCAAATCACAAGAAATTTAAAAGGAAGCTAGCAGACATCCTCCTTGAAGTGCTTTTATTTCCATGAATATGGAATTGTGAAGTCAAAGGAGGAAGAGAAATAAAATAATGGTGGTACACAATGGTCAAATTATTTTTCACCTAAATAGAAATCAGTAAAGAAGAAGGAATCAAAATCACAAAATATGTTCAAATTTTGAAGCCTTTTTTCTTTTAATTTTAAAAGTTGATATTATTTTATGCTGGCTGTCAAACTTCTTCTATTGTAAATAAAGTTCAATTGGTTCAATAGAAACTTTCAGTATAGCTCAAAGCCTTTTGTCCAACTAAGTGAACTGTTCCCATTTTTACTCAACAAATATGGAAAAATGAATTACTTTGACAACGATAATAAAACCTTAGTATTGGGTTTATTTGGTTTATCTTCAGGTTTCAAAGTAATTATTTTACTGAACAAAATGTTCTTTCCAAGTGCTAAATTAAAAATTATTTTTAATAAATAGACTGTAGTTAAAATAAATACTGAAGTAGACAGTATCATCTGATAAATGATGACCTAGTAAGATTTAGTAAGTGATACAGAAAATTGGGAACATCATTGATTAAATATTTTGTTCCATTCAAAACTCTGTATTCCAAAGAAAATTTTGATAAACAGAAGGGATCCCTTTAATTATTCTAAGGAATATAATGCTCTGCAAAGAGCAATAATACAACTTACCTTCCTATTAAGGCATAACTTTACCTCATATTACTGTCTGCTTAGCTTTCCACTGTATAGTCAAAGTAATGACAGGCATATATAGACTTATTCTAAATATTTCTAAATTTCGATGAGTTTCAGATTTTTATCTGTGCTTTTGTTTATGCAGTTTTTTTGAAGGGTGTTTTGTTTCGTGGGGTTTTTTTGTAATATGCAAATGTACAAAACATCGATATTTTTTGAAAATATTTCTACTGATTTCAGTAAGACTTTTAACTTCGTGAGGATTGCAAGATTACCTCCTTGATTGAACATTCCAACAACATGAATATGCTTTGCAAGTATGGCCTCTATATAAGTACAGTTCTTAACAGGTTTAAAATCCAGAATAATTTGTAGCAATTCTATACTTTGCAGAATGCAAACTATTCATATTTCTTCAACTAAATATATAAGCAGTATGCTCTTAAACAGAAATAGGAGACTGACTGAAATAAAAAGACCCTTACCAAGCTAAATGTTACATTTCCAATTATAACACTTGGGAAACAGTGATAGGGAAAAAATGCTGCCTGTTACATACCAGAAGAAACAAGCCAAAACTTACTTTCTTGGAGGTCTTCTTATTTCCCTTATCTCAACTCTACACCATGGCACCTTCTGACCTATAATGTTGAACATGCTCAGGCTATTCAGCTGTTAGAATAAACTCCAGCAGCAAGTATGAAATTAATTTCCTATTGAAAACATTGATAAAATGTTGGTAGGTAGAAGTAGTGGCACATGATGTGGAGAAAATTACTTTGAAAATACCCAATCTAATGTTCATATTTGGAATTAAACAAGTAGTTGCCCGAAGCTTACCATGTATTCAGGAAACTGCATATCTTGCAAATTGTAGTAGGATATGGATTCCTCAAGCTAAATAAGAGGTCCTGCAGTGCATATGAAGTACAGATAGCATGTTTCCAAAACTGTTTATTTGGAATATGACCATTATTATAACCAAATTCTGCTGTGAATTAGCTTCCTTAGCTCCACAGAGGTCAGATTTGTAGTTTGCATCTAGTTTCTAAAAACTAGTATAATACTGAAAAATTAAAGATTGAAATGCTGACATGAACACAAAAAGTAAACTCACAAAACATGTAGTCTACTCAATGATTTGCTACTTCTTTAAGATTTAGACTGCTTAGCTCAGTATTCTATCTATTTGAGAAAAGCAATCACATGTATGCTTCCAGTACAGAGAATTTGCATGCCCTATGCTCATGTAGAACAAACATGTTCAAGTGATGGGAGAGTTCCTATGACATGTGTATTTATTGTTCCAAGGAGTCAGGGTGGATCTCTAAAAATTCTTCCTGAAACTGGCATTAATGTGAGTTTCTTTCGAAGCTTTAGACAAGTGTCCTAAAGACAGTAATAGAGCTTTCTAGGTAATCTCAAATCCTCCTTCTCTAAAGGTTTTATATGTGCTCCAAAATGAAAGGACACTGCAAATCACGTAACAAATCAAGGAATTATTACAGTATGATAGAGACTCAAAAAGAGCAGATGGTACATATTTCTCTTGAAGGCAGAGGACATTAATGGAGAGGAATAAAACAAAACAAAGGAGTAAAGTTCAGAGGAGGCATTCCTTTCCAAGTCTTACCCTTTACCTCATAGTTCCTCTTGATCCCTCATGGATGCTGCTGTTTTCTGTGATCTCATGTCGCAGTCAAACAATAGAGTTAGAGAATGCAATTATGAAAGATGGCATGCTGTAGCAACAGATGTGTCAGGAGAGCTGCAAAGGAGAAGTATTGGCCTCTCTTCACTCAGTGAAGATTTGTAGGAAGAAAGAGTAGCCCTCAGGACCTTGAAAGATCCGCAGGAATATTTTTGGAGAGAGACAAAACTTTCTCTCCTATTGACAAGCTTTCCCAAACTGGATTTCTTTTCTGACATCTTAACTTTGCAAGCAAGGGGCTGAAATAATTTTTCAAGCTCACTGAAGAAAAAAATCTGCTGTGATGCTCCAGTTTCAAAATTTGATATGCTACTGTGTTCATCTTTCTTTAACCATGATTGCTAGTCTGTAGTGGGATTTTCAATGTTAGTCTTTTCCTGCTCTGATCTTAGAGAGGAAGGATAGTAATTAATCTTGATGAATATTTCTATTTCTCTGCTCTCACAACTCAATAAGTTCTTTAGCAATCTTTAGAACTTAAAAAATAAATCCTGCATTGGTTTTAGAATCTTAACATCAAAAATTAATATTTTGTGGTGATTTTAATAACAGGGAATACAGTAGGATGTCTTGAGTAGTTAGATGTTAGGTAAAGCATAAACTAACGAAACGTGTCTGAAAATACATCAAAATTGATGAAACAACTGCTCTGCCTTGTGAATTGAGAAACAGAGCTCTCCACTCTCTGTTTTTAATGATATTCCACTGAAAAATGAGTCATAGTGTATTTTTTCTTTTTTTCACTTTGAGCACTATTTGTGCATGAAGCCTTAAATTACATGCATATGCTTGATTTAAATGCTTCAAACAGTACCACCCTCTTTTTCAACATACAGTTCTTAAGATCCCAATGCAAATGGCATCCACAGTTTCACTCCTTCAGGATATTTTTTAAATAAATTATTTAAACACCTTTTATTCTCATAATCAATACAAATTTAAAGCCAAGCATATATGAGGATTAGTTGGCTTAATAATTATGACAGTTTCATAAAACAGGACAAAGCTGTGGAGCTTTGGAATTATATGATTATCTTATGTTGTGCTTGCATTGGCAAGTATTTCAGTGTGATAGGAACAGATCAGGAGAGCAAAAAATTGGAACAGAGGCCCTTAAATCTACATTATACAGTTCATTGCTGCACCTCCTTGCCCTTTTCCAATCAGAGACTCTAAGTCTGAGACAGGCTTACCCTGGGAACATATTATCTGAGATCTGGGTGCTTGCCCAAGGTTTTCAGGTTGCCACACCACAGCTCATAATCAGATACAATTCCAAGAGTTTTAGCTATGTTCAAGAAAACACTATCACTCAGGAGACTCCTAACAATACTTCCACAGAGAGAAACAGCCCCTTTCAGGAGGAAATTCACCCCAGTGTGAAACACCTGCCAGAGAGGTACAAGCTGGAATCTACATCTTGCTACCTATACCATGGAAGTTCAATCAACTAGCCTAGCTATCTAATATCCTGAACATCAAATTTAGAAAGCATGCAACCAAATACTCCATCACTGTACCATTTTTTGTTTTAATTAGTGTTAAACCAGGTGCAAAATAATAGTGACAATGTTCATACAAACTGGTAAACAATACTTATTTTAAAAAATCATTTTCTTTACAGAAAAATTTTAAAAATATGGAATGATTAATCACAAATAAAAAGGAGGAGAGAAAAGGATAGTAAATCAAAGGGAAAGAGGAAAAAAAATTGGGTGAAAGTGAAAAAGAAATTGTGTTAACCCAAAATGTTTCATTCAAACTCACATACAACGTATTTTCATAAATTAGCTTTTTCATTTTTCATTTTCGTTTAGGAAATCAAACATAATTAAATTCAAGTTTTAAATTTTTACATTTTCATTGTATGTTTCCTTTTTCTTTTAAATTTTTTGTTGGATGCAATTATTTGTTTTGCTTGAATAAATTTTCAGATCATTTAATCCCTGTAAAACTTACTTTTATTATACATTGGAAAATTTTGTCCCACCTCTTTCAAAACACCAATTTTAAATTGTATATACACATACGGAGAGAAATTTTCTAGTAGTTATAGAGACAATTCTATCTTCAGTCTTTTATATTCGAAGTAAAGTTGGAGCGGTGTTCTTGCTCATTCTAACATTAAAAAATTGTACTTTGGTGAAAAATGGTATATTGTACTCATTTGAGACCTATTATTTTCAATAACAATGTGATAAAAGTACTCATTACAGACTAGAAATAACTTACTCCAACAGTTTGCCATGGCAGAGTTCACACTGAGTGTTGAGATGCTGACAACAAAGAAAGCAAATACAATGTCTCATTTCCAGTAGATAGCATTCATCAAAATAGTATATTTCCAAGACTCAGTATTGTTTCTTCTCCATCTGCAAGTTCAAGGTAGCATCTTAACACAAAAACAGAGTCAAACAAATACCTCCCTTAGCTGGCTGTACTGTTCATTTCCACCTCTAAATAAATCTAATCTATTTTAGGAACACTTATTCAACTTCCACATCATACTTAGGTATCAGATGTCATCCATGGGTTAGTGGAAATGTGCAAAGGTACCTGAACTTGAGTTAAAGAGCTTTTCTGAAGAAACATGGTTTTGTCAGCCAGACAAATGTTGTCTCTCACTTATTTTTCCAGATTACAGCACAGTGTTTTGGTAATAAGTATGGGTCAGATATTTGAAGAGTGTAAATCAGAAGATGCCTTCCAAGTCCTAGCTAGTTTTTTTCCCAGCTAAGGGAGTGATTTATATTATCTTGGGACTTTTACAGTCAGTGTATTTTATTGTTCTTTTCTCAAAAAACAATCAAAGTAACACTTCTTAAGTTTTTAGTACTGTAATGAATTCATAAGATGGAAGATTGTAGTGAATTAGGCAGAAATAATCTGAAAGGTTTTGGAATAACTAGAAAACTCTGCAAACATAACATTTTTTTAAATGAAATGGGGATTTTCAAAACTATAGAAATTTTAATATTTTAAACAACACCTACAAAAGCTGAGCTACCCAAAACATTTAACTGCTTGAAAAGCAGTGATTGTGCACACATCCATACTAGTACAGCACTCCAGCTGACTTCATGTTGCAGGGCTGGATCAGCTTAAGCAGAACTACTCAAGGACTGATAGTGGTATTAGCACCTTTAGTCTACTACAAATGCAAGAAGAATACATACACAAATAGCGGGCATGACAACGAAGGAATATTTTGGAAAAAAAGCTTTGCATATTTTTGAAAAAAAATGTCTCATAACTTTTTCAATCACTTACAAACTCAATAGTCTTTTCACAAGGCTCACCTAATCCAGCATATTTTAATTTTGAGATGTAGTCCATGTGATGGGGACAAGTGGCCTTACTGACTACTGTCTACATCCTACCATTGGCTACAGCCATGCCTAGTTTAGAAACAAGACAGTCACCTCAACTGGTGGCATGTTTTGTGTGAGGCACAGTCTAGCAGTAATATACCTTCTATGGTTTTTAACCTGACTTGTTACTGGTGTTATTTCACACAGAACAGGCATGTTTAGTGCATATATTGGTTCAGATCAGAAAAAATTAACGTGTCTCTCTCTTCAATCTGCTATGTGAAAAATATTCATGTAAATTCATCTTGTAAAATTTTATTCCCTCATTACTATTTGTATCTTTACAATAAGGTTTTATTTCATGAACTTTAATGGTGAAGGTCCTAGAAGATTTTCCTCAATGAATTTTTACAGGAATTTTTGTTATTTCCTTTTGTTTCACAAAAATGCTAATCTTGATGTATTGAAGGACCATATATGCATTCCCCGAAGCTGTTTGTTAATGGATTTTTCCTTTCCAACTGAAGGGCAATAAGCATTAGCAAGCATTCAAATTAGGTCTGAAGGTGGGATTTTTAGGGATCTAGGCTAAGCAGACATCTAGTTTTTCTCCAAAAGCAAAGTAGTGAGAAAGGCATCTCTAAAAGCCAGTACAACCTGCCTTTCTTATATAACTAGCATAGAAGTGTCCTTGTAGAGGCATTTCTCTATGATTATTTAGAAGAGCCCAGGTGAACAACTTAAAGTAGGCCTCTAAGTTTGAGACAGCTAATGATGGGTAAGAGGAAAAGGCCGAATTCTGTGACCTTTTATTTTGTACTATTAAATCTTATTACAGTTCTATTACCCTGGTCCTCAAGGTGTCTTAACTCTACACAATATTCAAGTGCTGCTTTGTATTTATAGTTCCTCTCACCTTTATGCCCTCTGCAAATTTCATTAAGACATTTTTGCTTCTTTTTGTGCCAGGATCATAAATGAATATATTAAATTACATCAATTCTGAGCCAAGCTTTGAGAAACTCCACTGGTAACCTACTTTCAGCCCAACACTTTGCTTTGCAGAATAGGCATAGCGTATTCTTCTATTTCCTTTGGCCAAAGTCTTACACAGTGTGAAAAACCTGTATTGCTTTGAATCTTTCTAGCCTAGAAATATAAAAATGTATAAATATTCAGAATTAAATGTTGGAACATATGATTCATGAAAATTAGTAAAAGGAAATTTAAATTATCTTTTCAAGGACTTCAGGAGTTTAGTTCCATTGTCTTCATATGAAACAGAAAAAGAAACAAATCCGTATCATCACAACATAGACCTGAAATAGTTTTACTGAATATTTAAGATATGTAAGTCAGACAGATATACCTACAATCATTGTATAGGCTCCCTACAGTCACTCCAAAGGCCTGGAGGAAGTCTGTGGCTTGGCTTTCATTGACTATGCAGGGAGCATAATGATTTCGCTAGATCTGACACCTTTTTTGGGTTTTTTTGACAGCTAAATTTAGCAGTTATCGTGGACAATGACCCACCTGAAATATATTTAAAACTTTATATTCCTACAATATAAAGAATATGACTAAGTGAATAGATCACTGTACTCAGTATTACTTCAGTCTCTAAGTAGTAATACATTACACCTGCTGGTTTTACATCCACCATTTAGTGAAAATGAGTTATGATTTGCATCATTAACTGTGATTACAGCTTCAAAAATAGGCCTATAATGGTTAGACTCCCCATTTTCTGCTAGAAGAGAATTCTAAGATAGGTGCTACAAAATAGATTATTTTAAGTTTTTCTTAGAATATTACTACTTTACAGAATTGAATGGGGTATTTCAGGTTGTTGATCTATGTTTAGGCTGGCTGTGTTAGCAATACAAAATAGACAAAGTGTTTCAGAGTACCTGCATAAAAATGCACTATGCAAAGACAAGTACTAGTCAAGAAGGATATATAAGACAACCAAAATGAAGGTCTCTTTGGTAACCTGGCAAAAGGGGTACAAGTATTTCTTTGGGATAATTCATCACTTTCCCATTGTCATAGTTTAACGTCAGTTGGCAGCAAAGTACCATGCAGACACTTGCTTACATTCCACTCTTCCACCCCTCCATGGGATAGAAAGGAAAATTTTAAGAAAAAGGAAAACCCATGCTTTGGGACAACAGTTTAATAGATGAAATAAAATAGTAATCATAATGACAATGACAATTATAATGATAATAATTACGTAGTAATGAAAAGAGAGACAACAAAAAGAGACTGAGAAATAAAACCAGGGAAGGGCAAGTGATGCACAATACAGTTGCTCGACAACCCACTGACTGATGCCCTGCCTGTCCCCAAGCAGATTTGTGGTTCTCAGCTCTCAGCAGTTTCTATACTGCGGCTCTCAGCAGTTTCTATGCTGGGCATGACATTCTGTGGTATGGAATATCCCTTTGGCCAGTTTGGGTCAGCTATCCTAGCCATGCTACCTTCCATATTTTTGTGCACTTGCTCACCAGCAGAACATGAGACAAAAGAAGTCCTTGATTTAGAGCAAGTTACTTTGCAACAGTTAAAACACTGATGTATTATCAGCATTACTCTTCTAGTAAAATCAAATCACAGATCACTGTACTAGCTACTGTGAAGAAAATTAACTCTGTTCCAGCTGAAACCAGGACACCCATGATTAGTGAGATGCTGTCTAGAGAAAGAAAAAAAAGATACATAACATTCAAATGTCTGAATGGGCACTTAGCTGAGGACACATAGCTGAGTTATTAGCATCTTTTTTAGAATACACACAAATAAAGAACAAACCAGCCCTATTTTTCACCATTGCTCACTCATTACAGCACACACCAGGAAACAGGATATCTGGCATTTTCTGAGTGCAGCTCCAGTTTCACAGAGGAATCATTTTGGGATCAAGTTGCTCCTTAGCACAGTTCTTCTCAAGAATCACTCACTTACTGAAGATAAGCAATGGTACAAGAAGGAATGAGAAACATCTTAATTGATCCTAGTCATTGGCAATGTGTCTGCCCCACGGTAATATCACAGTTTTAAGGGTGACAGATATTACTACATACTTCTGTAATAATTCTCTTCTGATATCACTGTATTTGCAGTCTTTTATCTATTAACTCCTACCCTAGAGGCCCAGACATCCTGAGACTCTGCCACCACCCTTCCCATCTCTCCATTCAAGGCCTATAGCATTCTGGAGTTGTTTTTCAGGAGTAGTTTGGAGTAGGCAGGAAAAAGGCTTCCTTTTGCCTTAACTGCCATCTCAATCAGCAGCTGTCCTTGTTATCTATAGAAAAACATCAAAGTTAAAAACAGTTGTATACGTGCAGCTCTGCTAGACAGACAGTGGACTCCATGAAGGAATGTTTGAGGGAGATAAGTTGGTTGGTCTGGGACATTCATGTATGTGAATTTCAGAGTGGGTGATAAAAAAATCAGTCCTAGAGCTTCCAGGAGCACATACTACTGAAATTTTCCCTGTGAAATGAAATCAATCAAAACTTGCCTTTAAGTATTCAGTGAGGCAAGATCAATTGTAAAGTGAGGAAATGCATCACTGAAGAGAGAGCTTAGCTATTCTACATAGTTTCCCAGAACTCCTTTGCCCTTTGGGGAAAATATTTAATATCAGGAAATGTGCTAATAGCATGACTTTTCTTCCTCTTCACAGTAACACTATGCAAAACCTAAACTTTATAATCCATTTCTAAGTCTTCATTTTCAGAGTATTTTCTCAATGACATTTGATTACTTTGGATTCTAGGAATTCTCTGGATTCTTCTAACAGCTAGCAACCCAAGGAATAGTCTTTTAAGTGTAGAAATTGACAAAACACAACCCTCAAAACCAAAACAAAGCATTTCCATTTTTCACAGTTATTTTTCCAGTGAAGGGAATGGAAGAAATTCTTAAATTCATTCTCATTCAAAATGAAAACTTGAAATATCAAAATTTCTTCTAGAAGGGAAATTCAGAGTGTCAGTCAGCTCTGCCTGAAAGTACTTTTCTGAATTCATTCAACCATGGAAGCAAATCTTTGATTCTTTTCAAGGGTTCTGAAAAGCTGTATTGTATTTTCACTTTAAAATGTACATTAAAGCATTACATGTGCTCCAATGTGCATTCTCAGCAACAAAAATGCTTTTAACCCTCAACTTTTAAAAGCAGCTGCAGGGATTTGCTCCCCAGAGAAGACAGTCTTAAAAAGGCCAATGGAATTTCTAGGTTCCTGAGGGACCATGCCAGGCTTGTTTTGATTGTCTCTGGGGTTTTTCCATGCAGTTCAGCTGAGGAAAGTGCAATTTGTTTCTTACGTTGCTGATCATTCTTTTTTAACCAATTCAGCAAGTACAAATAGCAAAAAAAAGCAGAATAACCAGCCAACAGAGGAAACATCTAAAGTGCACACACTTCCATTCTACAATTATACCTCCAATAATTGTACTGATCAGAATTTCCCCTGCATGTATAAGGTAGTAAGGATTACAGATTTTTTCTTTCCATCAGAAATTACATTCACCATCGCTCACTAGACTGAGTTAGGTTTCTCTATTCATCTCTCATGGGAAACAGCCAGAAGGAATTGTGGGTTAGCTGAAGCTATTGGTCACCAATGTCACCCAGGTACCTCAATCAATAGCAAACTTTCAGTTGTGTTCTGTGCAACCATGAGAAGAGATTTAAAAAATCTGTAGGAAAGTACTCAAAAATCTTTTTTTCCCTCCTCCACCCAGGATTTGGAATGCTACATTAATTTCTTTAGCACATAATCAAAGCTGGCATGAACACCACTTTGGCCTTCATCTGTGAAATACAACACAAACTGCTCAATAGGAAGTTCTTGTGATGATTTATTTGGAGTGGCAGAGAGAAGAGTCAACTAAAATTATAATCCTATTTAAAGACATTGAGCATACACTTCACCAAACGGTCCCTGATACAATTATTTCTCACTTAAAGTAAATAAAATAGAAAAGAGCTGATCATTAAAATGGTTGTATGAGTCACTAAGTCAGACATTCAGAGGCAGAAATAGAACATAGATAGTCAGGTCTTGGTCCAACACCTAGATGTTTTATGTGGAATACTCTATGTTTTTTGTGGAATACTCTTTATGTTAATTTATTTTTTATTTTTTTAATTTAACATTTTGTTCACTGGTCTGAAAAAGGCAGTTATAAAACACTCATCAAAAAGCATTTTCACACTAAATTCTAACAGCTCTAGCATAGTCAGAGGGCAACAATAACTACAGTTTAGCTTCACTTTTAGATAAGATTGGAAAGAAAGCCAGGAGACATTCTTTAGTTTATTCTTATCTCTAATATAGCCTATTCACTAGCATGCCATGGCTTTTACCTTCAGCTTCCAGCACAGTCTTTGCATATCCTAATATGAAAATGCAAGTATAAATTTAACAGTATTCCCATCACAAAAAAGTGACACATTCTTTTAGTTTAAAAAAATAAAGCATTAGTAGAAATATAACATTGCATAGTGTTTAAATATTTTTCCTTCTTACCAAAGGCAGAGATTTCAACTACATCTATTTTCATTGAAACTAAGAGTTAAAATTCTGAGTTGAGTAATAGCAATGCATTGGAATGATAATAATTGTAACTAGAATCAAAATTGTACCAAGCCAATTCCCATTATAATTGAAAAATATACTCTTGTCCCACTAATAAAAGTAAAATGTAAATGTCTAAATCAATGACAGAGTGATATGTCTTATTTCAGCTTTGCAAATGCTACTGTAGTAATTCTGGAATGCACTATTTCATAATCCGTCAACAAAAGATGCATCACAACTTTCAGTATCCTTTCCTCTCCTCCAGTTATCTCTACATACATTATCTCTAACAGATTTTTGAACATAGCAATCTCCTCAAACTGCATGATTTAATTTTATGGCACAGTCACTACGTCAGACATACTAAATACACTTTTTTATATTCATGTATACCACCTTGGACACAAAATGAGAAAGAATGCCTAACAATGTGAAATAGATCAGCTTCAGATGTGATTTCTATGAAAAATAAAGAAAAATTACTAACTTTTCCTTATGAAATATGTTACAAATCATTATGGAAAACATGAAAGAGCACAATACCTGAAGAAAGGGCCATATGACCAGAAATTTTTTCATTATATATTTACAATTCCATAACAAGAGATTACAAATCCACAAAACCGAATTATTACATGCAAACTAAATGTAGTAATATATAACCATTAAATCATGCTGCTGTCATCATATGAAGATAAGCACTGCTAGTTCTTAGGGCTGAGTTGAAGCCATATTCTTGTTTTTAAATTCTATTGAGGGAAAATATGAGGATAATGAAGTGACAATAAAAAGATGCTGTGATGTTAGCAAGGCTAAGAAACAGGCTTAGGAAACATCAAGAAATTTTGCACAAATCAAGATTTAGTTAACTTTTACTAGAAAATACTGAACTGCTTTGCAAGGTAAAAAAATCATGTAAACAGAAGATCAAGACAGTCTAATCTGATTATTGGGAATATACCCACCTTATTATATAGAGCCTGGGGAATTATAAACTTGTACAGTAGAAATGTGTTCTTTTTTTTCTTAAGAAGATATCAGCATATGAAATTATTAATAGAAACCAAAACTGAAATCTGAGTACCTTAAAAGTGGATGTCATCAGATAGCATAGAACTTTTATGTGTTGTAAATACAGCTATAGATCAAAAAGTGTAGTAATGAGAAGGGATAGCTTGGAGATTATTACGACTTGACTATCCAATTATTATGGTCATGGACAAAGAGCAATGGAGTCCCCAGTTAATCACATCCACAAGTGGAAAGGTATATTATCTCAGGAAGCCATCAACCCCTTGATCAAAATACCAAAATGTTACACACTGCCTCCCGAGTGTGAAGATTTACACTGATAAGGAGACATGATGGTTTTACTCCTAGTGCCACAACTTTTGAGAACAAATAACAAAAAAGAGGGTTTTGAAGCAATTTGTATTTTTCTTTCAGCTCAACAGGATTTTAATATGCCACTAAAATATGCATAAAGGGTTTCTTACTGTCACTTTGTCAGCTCAGAGGGAAATAGGAAGAAGCCTTAGTATTTGGAAGAAAACTCTAAGGAGGGTTAGATCAACTAGTGGGATAAGAGGTCTTCATAAATTTCATTTCTAAAACCACAGCCAATTCAACTGTTGTTATGAGCCCATAAACACCAAATTAAAAATAGTTTTTCTACCGCAAAAGAAATTCCAATTCTTGGCATATCTAGACCATAGCATATAGACAATCAATTTTCCAAATATTATTTATGCTTCACCTGTTGGAGCAGTGTAAGGAGGCACCAACTATAGTATGAGAAGGTGCAAAAGAAGGGGAAGGATTATATAGAATGATCAAAGATGATATAATGAAACCATCTGAAATCAGTTAAGGAAAAAAAAAGGAATCTTTAAAAGACTGTTGTCAGTGAGTTCTAACAAGCAATAGAACAAAGAGAAAACAATAAAAGGTACAAATGTTGCCACTTGTGGCATTTAGAATAGGAAAAATATTAGCACAGGAAATGCTTACTATGGAAAACATGATTTACTGAAGACAGGATGAACCTAAAAAGCTGGAAAGCTGGATTCTAAACTGAATGTGAATTGCTGTTATCTTGCAAGTGTGCAGAAAAGACGCTTTAGTTATTCTTGCTCTGTTGACTTATATTGGGAACTTTATAAGGTTTAGACTACAAGTTCTCTTTTAACATATGCTTATAGCATGCCTGACACAACACAGCTTTAACTTCCTCTCAAACTGTGCCTCTTTGTAGCATGAAAATAATGAATACTCTTCAATTATTTTGCAGAGCAGAAACCTGATACAGTAAGATTTGGGGATTTTAGGCTTTATATTTTTAACATGAAAAGTCAATTAAAATACTATTAGCAGCAGTGGAATAAGTTAGTTTATTATAATTAGTGGCATAATTAGTTTATTCGCATTTTTTAGTTTAAATATAGACTGGATAAAACAGAGTTGATGAGACTAGTTTATCGGAGTAGCTACAGAATATATGCTTCTCCAGGCAAGGAAGATGATGTTTGACACTTCAGGGATTCTGCTCAAAAGAATACCACTGGCAACAGTCCTGGAAAAAAGAGGGGTCCAGAAGAGTGGTTTGATTTTTGTGGATCAGCTTTTCCAAGATCAAGAGCACTTAATTAGAAATTGCAGAAAATCAAGCAAAGATGGCAGGAGGCTTGCTCAGATTAGCAAGAAGCTTCTGACTGAGCTCAGATATCAAAAGGAAGCATGCAAAAAATAGAAGAAAATTTGAATCATCCAGGAATATAGAGCCATTGACTGCTTGGTCACACAGGGACTATGCAGGGATGTGGTCATAAAAGTCAAAGCCCACCTGGAGCTAAATCTGGAGAGGAATGTGAAGAGTAAAAAAAAAGGCTTCTACAGATAGATGAGCAGCAAAGAAGAGGGAAGATGCGGGCCCACTTCTCCATGGAGTAGGGGACCTGGTAAAAAAGGACATGGAAAAAGCTGAGGTACTCCATGCCTTCTTTGCCTCAGTCATCAATGGGAATATTTGCCTACAAGAATCCCAGGGCCGCGAGAATGACAGGAAAGTCTGGAGCAAGGAAAGTACCCTTTGTGGAGAAGCACTGAGAGAGTTGATCAACATTATTGTAAGACCACTTCTGGTTATCTTTGAAAGGCCATGCCAATGGGGAAAGAGAGGGGGGAATCCCTGAGGACTTGCAGTTAATAAACATCACTCCAATTTTGAAGAATGGAATGGAGGAAGATTTGAAGAACCTCAAAGTGATCACCTCAAACCCTTGAAAATTGATGGAATAGCTAAATGTGGAAGCCACTTTTAGACATGAAGGATAGAAAGGTGACTGAGGTTCAGTCAACACGGCTTTACCAGGGTCCTGACCACTGTGAAATGACTTGTTCAGTAGCAAAGGAGAGAACAGCAGATGTTTATCTTGACTTGAGTCTCCTATGAAATTCTCATAGGATAACCAGTAAAATACATGCTTGATAAATGAACAGTGACTTGAAAACTGGCTGTACTGCTATGTTTGAAGGCTCATCATCAGAGAAGGAGTCCAGCTGGAGGTCAGCCATTCATGATAAACCCAATGGGTCGGCACTGGGGTAACACTGTTTATCATCTTTATTAATTATATAGATGATAGGACAGAGCGTACCCCTAGCAATTACGTAAACTTCACAAGACTGGGAAGGGTACTTGATAACACCAGGAAAGTTATGCTGTCATTCAGAGGAACTTCAGGAAGCTGGAAAAATGGGTTGACAGGGATCTTATGAAATTCAGCAAAAGGAAGACATCTGGAAGGGAAGAATACCGAAGAAACATGCAGGGACCAGTTGACTGGAGGATGACACTGATGGATAGCAAGCTGAACACGAGTCACCCATTTGCCCTTAGAGCAAAGCAGGCAGTAGCTTCCTGCACTGCATTAGGAAGAGTGTTGCCAAGAGCTCACAGGATGTGATCCTTCCTCTCTATACAGTACTAGTGAAGCCTTACCTGAAGTGCTGTGTCTAGTGCTGGGAGATATGGCAATATTGGAGAGAGTCCAGTGAGAGGCTACTAAGAGGATTAAGGGACTGGACTAACCAGCCTGTGAGGAAAAGCAGAGACAACTGTAACTGCTTAGTCTGCAAAACAGAAGGTTCAGGAATCTAAGCAGTGTCTACCAATACCAGACAGGAGGAAGTAAGAAAGAGCCAGGTTCTTGTTCATGCTACCCTGGGAATAATCGAGAGTAAATTGCCACAAACTAAACACAGGAAATTCTATTTTATCATAAGAGAACATATTTTTACTCTGAGGCTGATTGAACATCAGAACAGATTACCCAGAAAGGATTTGCAATCCCCATCCCCAGAGATATTAAAAAACTGTCTGAATATGGCCTTGATCAACCAGCCCTAGGTGGAGTAGGTGCATTGCACAAGAGAATATCCAGAGGCCCCTTCCAACCTCAGCAATTCTCTGATTCTGCATTTTATACAGCTATTACACTCCGAAGGGTAAGAAGCATAGAAAGACAGTTTTTCAGCTCCAATGCTTCCAATGATGTTAAGTAAATTTACATTTGATGAGGATCTGGCTAAGAGAGCTTTAAAGCATTAGATGGAACAATTCCCATATAAGCAAAACTAGCAAACAGCATAAGAAAATGTGACTGAGTCAAAGAGACTGCTGACATTTAAAGCATGCTTTCTCACAGCTAGCATTTGAGTTTAGGGAAGGAAAAGTGAACTAATGATTACCATTAATGGGAATGGTGAGGAAACATAAAGGAGTGTTGGAGAAAGTGAATGCATGTGGAAAGATGTGAAGTAGAGATATCCTACACTTCCTAACTTAGGAGAAATGCAAAATGTTTTAAAACAGACTGCATAATGTCGCTGATGGAAGAAGCAGGATCAGTGGAGGTTGCCCAAAAAACAATTTTAGTAAGCACTTACAAAAGGATAAGCCAGATACAATCTCCAAAGACCCGTAATGGGGTAAGTGCAATGATATATAGATTGTTACAGCGCTGCCAGAGGGCACTGAACTAATGAATAATTATGTTGCCTTATATGAAAAATGTTGCTAACCAATCATTAACAAGAACTAAGAACATTACCTTATTTGGTGCTACACATTAACATAACCATTCCCACAATTCCATTCTCCTCTCCATAACCTATCTAGATGTTTCCCTTCTTAGCATCTCATTTTCCAGCATCTTAGATTGATGCTTACCTCGTTGTCCACCAGGGCCAATCCACTCTCAGTCTCTGGTCACCCAACTCCCACAGCATTATACATCCAGAGAAACAGTCAGAATGCTGAAAGTAAGAAGCCAAAAGATGGTGAGACTTTAAATGACAAGAAGGATAGGAGGGGATCATTGCCATTTCTTCTAAAAAAGCTGTTGTTGGTTCTAATCTTTATTTCTAATTTGCTGTCCTATTAACATTCATGGATATAGCAAAATGCTCTGCTTCTTCAGTTAAGGATCCTGAGATATCACAGGATGGCAGGAGAACCTCAGGGAATAATGCTAACTCAATATAAATTTAGCTGCTGTATATATTCAAAGGAGATAGCTTCTTCATTTCTGTATTCTTGCTGGCCTACGGTAGAAGATTGTAAATCCCTCCCTTGAAATCATTCATTTCCAAATTAGTGTTGATATGAGACACTATGCAGTCAGCAAATCAGGAGATAAAAATCACTTAAAAGTTAAAGTGGTTCACTTACAATTCTCCATCATCTGTGTACTTCAAACAAGCAAATTACTCAATAAATTCTTCTAAAATCCTTTTCTTGAGATTCAATCCTTTTTCACTGTCAAATACACTAAAGTTTATTTCTAACTCTGAAACACGTATATTTATAATAAAGCAATTTAGAAAGTATCAGAACATAAATTTATTTTAATCCTTTGACTTTGTTTCTTTTGATGAGCAGAGAATTTAAAAAGAATATAAAAGCTTGACAAGGTAAGAAGTTATATCAGTGGAGACAGCAGTTTCCTTTCTTCAGGTCACTGAACCACAAATAAAACATCATGATAATAATTTGGTTTTTTGTATTCTTGATTCTATCCTCAGACAGGAAGAATAAAGTGAGACTGTTGGAATTAACTCAAGTTTTCTTCTTGCTCAAAATTAGTGAGGTCTATGTACTAAAGCATTGCCAACATAAAATTAAATGCAATCTACCTTAATTTGACTTTCTGCAAAACATTGTAACTTTCAAAAATAATGCTTGATACATACTAGTTGATATTTCTCCCAGCATAAGTATCTCACTGAAATTTTTATCAATCTTGTTATTTTTCACTTATTAAAGCAATAAGTTAGTTGAAGACTCTGGGGAAGTTTTGATGTCCTCTTTATAGTACAGCTAAAGGGAAAAAAATGCAATCTGTGGGGGCTTTTAATATTTTTGTGTGCTCAAACTCTAAATCACAGTAATAATTCTAATACAACTTACAGGAAATAGGAGAAATTTATGAAAATATACTCTTTCTCAACAGCTTTAGGCAAATCTCATTTTTCATTAGAATAACAGTTAAAATTTGACCTCTGAGTTCTTTTCAATTTACAGGGGAAAATTTGCTTTCTTTCATGAACTTATACTTCATAAAGAAAGTAGACAAAACATCTGTTACTAATTATTATTTATTCGTATCAGAGTAACACTGAAAGGCTCTCACACAAAGCAGAGCTTCCATTGTACTTTATGCTGGAAAATGCATTCAAGGAGACAGTCTCTGCTTGAAAGGCTTTACAGACAAGGCAGACACATTCTTCCCTCTGAAGATTAGAAATGAGGTATTGTATCACATAACAATCATTTCTTCTACATTATGCAAAAAGTCCTCAATAGAGACAAGAATTAAATGTAGATATTCTACTGATAATCTTAATTCTTTGATTGTCCCTTTTCAAGTACAAAATACTCCCTGGATAGTGGGCCTAATCATAAAGACTACCAGGAAACTTTCTGGGCATACAAGTAAATTTTTTGTACCTGTTTAATCTATGATCAAAATAGAAAATCTCCTCCTAAGCTTGGAAAGAGATAAAATGCATTTTAGAATTCTGATAATATGTGTAAAAACCTTATCTAATTCACACTATGCATGTTTGGATTTGAGCTTTGTTAGGAATTAATTTTTGCACAAAATCTGTGTTATTGATTTCCTAATAGACTGGAAATCCTAATATCATTGCAAAATACTGATATAGCCTTTCTTTTCCTGTATATAAGATGCCTTCAGTATGCATTAAATAATGAATAGATTAAAAAAGACTTATCAAATTGTCTATCGATCCTAGTGCAGTACACAGTAGAAACACAAAATTGATGAAAACTTGAGTGAAACTAATAGAATAAAGATCCAGACCTTGAATCATTTTAAAACTCATAAAGTAAAATTAATGACAGCACGTTTTCTCCAACATATCCCCAAAACAGCTTAATGTAAATATCTGAGCTGTCATTAGTATTGAGATCCCTTTTTACAAGCCCTACTGCATTAGCAGGACCTGGGAAAAAATTATGGAGGTAGTCAATTATTACATTTATCCAAAATCAAATGCAATATACTCTGCATCAAATATCAGTTGGTCAGGGCCATATCCAGACGACTTTTGAGTATTGCTGAGGGTGATTCCACAACCTCCTGGGCAGCTGTTCAGGAGTTCTGTCACTCTCACAGTAAAAAAACTGGTTTTCATGTTTAAGCAGGATTTTGTGTATTTCTGTTTGTGACCATTGCCTCTTGTAGCTCTGTGGGACAGAACTGAAGAGAGCCTGACTGTCTTCTTCACATCCTCCCTTCAGATATTCATTTGCAATTACAAGATTCACCCTTCTGAAAATGAGTCCTATTGTAAGTGCTGAGTAACAGGTAGTATTCAGTACCTCAGCTTCTCTATGTCCTGTGACAGCAGATGCCCTGTCCCACTCAGCAATAAACACATCTTATCCAAGCCTTTCTTTTGCTGATTATGTCACCTAAAGAAGTGTGTGTTTCCATGTTTCATTAGGTGCTTCACCGATTGATTTTTTCTTATGTGATGTTTAGTCTGAGAGAATTTCCTCTTCAATTTAACCTATAATTTTTTCCAATATGACCACGGTATCTTATAGGGAAAAAAAAAAACAAACTAGTATACTACCTTTTCAGGATTCATTTACAGTATTGTTGTTGTATTTTTATAAAGCTCTAATTCTACACTGATATTAAAAAGACTTCTCAAAAAAAAAATCTCTTCAAGGCCGCTTGTTTCAATCTCTTCAAGACTGCTTTCTCTGATTCATTCTGGGGGCCCAGAGCTGAAGTCATGTTAGCAAGTTTGTTGAAATAAAGAAGCCATGTTAAACTATATTTCTTCAGCTCTTTTTGGCATGGCTGACTTCACTCAAAACTTTATCTTCTTCCTTAAGTTTTTCCAGATAAAGAGAAGACATTTTGAAAACAGACTGCAGTTAGGCAACAAATAATTAGGTGCACTAGAATTTTTGACGTAAATTGTTTCACACTGTTATATCAAAAACATACTTCAATTCCTTCTATTCATTTTTTCTTTTTAGCACTTAAAATGTGAATTTCATTTGTTTTGAAGTCTGTTAGAACAATTTACAAACGTGTTATATATATATTGTTTTAATTTAATGTTTTAAAAAAATAATGAGTCATAAGAGAAGAGGCATTCCAAAAAACCCCAAACTTTAAATGAAGGTAAGAAGAGGATAATAATTAGGAAGAAAAAGTAGAAACATTATAGAAATCTCTAAGTTATTGATGTCAATAATAGGTGGGACTTCAGAAGACAGCTGGAGTTATCCTAACAAATCTGAATTTTTCCTTTAAAATTAACAGAAATACATCCTCCAGGAAAAAGATAACTAGAAATACAAACAATTTTCATTAAGACTGTTTTTCCCCCAACAATTAAATATGTAGCAAAATTATATTATAATTAAACCATCTGCCTCATATTATTTTCTTCAAATATGAAAACATTGGAGAGTGGATCAGCTGGATATGTATCTCCTTATAACTTAAATTTAGCCCACTTAAAAAAAAAATCTCTCAGGGTTTATATAGTTACCTTTACCTCAAATTATTTTTCAACTACTATTCACCATTGACTGGAGAATAAGGTGATGCAGGTTCCCATGATTCCTCATTACCTTTTCCCTGGACTCACTATATTAACCTTGGTGAGACACTGGTATCATCATCCCATGGAAGCTTGCTAAACAGTAACATAGCTCAGCATTTGCTCTGCAGAAGTAGGAGGCACTATTTAGCAATCACACACAAGTCCTTCCACAATCTGCCATCCACTATCCTTATCTTCTCAGAAGAAATTCTTCACAGAAGGAATTGCAGGGAATATATCCCTGATTTCACTGTCCAATTATCAGCATATTTCCAAGGAACTTGATTAATCCAGTTTTGAACCTGCTTGATATTATTTATCTCCACGACCACTGTGGCAACACGCACCACTAACTCACTAGTCACTCTGTAAGGCAGTACTTTCTTTTACCTCTCTTGAGCTCTCATCCTGCTAGTTTCAGTGAGTTTATTCAGGTACTGGGGGATTTGATGAATAACAACAGCCTTAACTACTGTCTTCATGACTTTGCCAATATTTATCATCTGCCTAGGCTTTTCTTCCCAAAATGGAAAGGCTCAGCCAGTTTGCCAATGACACCTGTCTGTGGGGTGCAGTCAATACCCCAAGGAAAGAGATGCCACCCAGACAGACCTTGACGCAATTGAGAGGTGGGTCTGTGCAAATTTTTGCACTTGCACTGGGACGATCCCAAGCAGAAATGCAGGCTGGAAAATGGATTGAGGTGAAAGAGAAAATTGGGGATGTCCCAAGCCTGGATGTGTTCAAGGCCAGGCTGGACAGGACCTGCCTAGTGGAAGGAGTCTCTGATCATTTCAGGGGATTGAAACAAAATGATCTTTAAGGTCCTTTCCAATGCAAATCATTCTATGATTCTATGACAACTTTAATCTTTTAATATGAGACAATGTTTCATTCCCATAATCATGAGAAGTTGATTTCTCTGCATCATTTTTGACTACATTATAGCCTTTTTAAGATGCAAGGAAAAGCACTGTATCAAGTGCATCAATATTTTTCAGAGAAAAAAAATGTTTGTTTTTGGTTTAGTCTCAATATGTTTCCTGATGATGCCAAATATTTTGTTTGTTCTTGAGAACAAAGTGCTCACTGAGTTGATGATTTCAGAAAACTGCCAGAGAGCCCAAAATATTCTTCCTGAATTTTAACTTCCACTTTCAAGTTCACCACTTTTAAACTATGATTTACATTCCATTACCTCCTATTTACTTACATAAATTATCATCTTGCATTTCTTTACTCAATACTTGAGTTTACTCTTATGATCTTCTTATAGGGTTTCTCACCATCAATGTCACTTTTAACTGCCTGAAAGACCTCAATAATATCTGCAAACTTGAATGTTCCCTATCTCAAGGTAATCTGTGAAAATATTGAATAAAAATTCACACATCACTGATCTATGGGGATCCACGATCTTATCCCCCTGAAAAGAGATCTAAAATGAAGCCATGGCCTACCCTTCATCTTCCCATCCTATTGAGCCATTAGTTTTTCTCCACACTAATAGCAAATAAATTTCTTATATGGCCTTTAAATAGAAGCTTCTCAAGGATTTTAATTTCCAAATCCATACTCATTAGGTCTTCTGGCTCTCCTTTACCCACTTGCTTACTCATACTCTTATAGAACTCCATGTTTCCTGGCACCTAACACAATGAGATTACACCTGTGCTTCATCATGTTATTCCACTTTGTAGATCATCATTTTGCAAGGAATGGAAGTCAGACTCACCTCATAGTTCCAGGACTTCCTTTTAAGTCCTTTTTATCTCAGATAAAAGTTATGTTAGAAACCTGGCTGTCTTCTGACAGCGTGGATCTTTGTAGTAGATAGTTTACACAAGTTCACCACAAATTCAGCAGTTTCCCACCCAAGTTCAAACTCATTGCTGAATGTAGTGCAGTCCTAGTGACTTACTCACATTTATTTGACATCATATCATCATTGGATAAAACATACAAAACTTCTCTCCTTAAGAAAAGCTGTAAGGATTACATGTCAGCTTGTTTCACACTTTTTTTTTCCTAGTTCCTTCAATTTAGGAATTCATCATGGAGACATAAGTTTAGTATCTGTGGTGAAAAGCATTTTGGTTCACAAACATATGCACTGAAGTTCATAAAGTCTCAAACAAGTTGGTGAGTCTAAAGAGATAAGTAGTATTAAGATTTTTTTTCAGTACAGGAGGAAATGAACCAGGATTCACACTGTCATATTAATATAACCAAATCTCTAAGTGAAAGGGAGATTTATTCTCTAGGTGTGCTTTAAAAGGAAGCAGCCACTATCACTGCATGCTCAGTAACCTGTAAGTCTGAGGAGGCTTAGCAGATCATACCCCTCAAAGGAGGAAGGCAGTAGGTGCCTAGTTTCTGGATCCCTGAGTTAGGGCTGAATTGCTGAACTACCAGGATTGAGATATTTCTGACAACTGCGGTAACAGTGATTTAAGCATCTGGACAACTTTAAGGTCAAGAACTGAAGTGCTTACAGATTACAGACCTGTCAAATATAAGAAAGAGCTCTGTGGGAGCTCTGGACCTCACAGGTTTAGACTAAGACTTCAAAATATGCTGCTCTTCCATTTCAGGAACTTAAATTCTTTCTGAGATCCTGCCTTTGGCAACTGTCAGAATTTGCTTTGAGTTTACCCAGCAATTATACTTTTTTGATATAATCAGGTAGTTGTGAAAAAAATTATAAATCTCAGAATAATTTATGCATTACTATCCTAAAACTCAATGGGAATTATATTTGATGTTTTATATTGCTTAACTATGCTTGCAATACAATATTCATTACAATGTATAGTATTGACCTCTACTGGTTCTAATATCTGGTGCTCTGATAAACTATATGACTGCATCACATGCTGTCTGTGTCAAAGACATTCCTGCAGTTTAAAATCTGGGGTTTTTTCCAATGTTAGCCTCTGACTAAAGCCACTAGCAATATATGTCTACTAGTCAAACAATAAATACTCATGCACTTGTTGCAGAATGTCTCAATTTTAATATTAGCAAACTTTAAAATAAGTAAAAGTAAAAAGTGTTTTTCATGTTTTCATAGCCTGAATATTTTGGTTTCCATTTCTCACAAATCTAAGGTAAAAGCTTCTCTCTGTATGCTTCTCCTCTCCCCGTCTTTCAATTATTCCACAATACTTTCAAGTATTCAAATCTGTTGACTATTCTCTAAACTGTCCTTTGCTAAGAAACCTCCTGGGAGTTGTGGGAGATTTTTCTATTGAATTCAAAGAAATTTGTGAGTCAGCTCTTCTCATTTGTTTTGAATGTTTTGAGTGTTTTCAATGGAATGTTAAAGATTTTTCCATGCTTCTTTAAAACAAAATAAGTAGAAAGTTTACAAATTATATATTACATATGTATGACCTGTATGCATATGTTATATTTTACATGCATACACACTGTTTGTATGAGGAAAGTATTTCCTTATATATTCCCTTCTACACCTTTATTCAGTTATTGTTCCTCTGTATGTGGTCTTATTTTAAAATCAGAATTGTCCAGTAACATAAATTGCTCAGAAATATTTTTGGTTTTTATCATAATAAGAGTCTTATCTAATTAACCTATTTTAACCTGATTAACTTGAGTAGTATTGCAGAATGAATGCATAAATGATAATATTGTAATTTAAACACATAATAATAGTAACTATATTCTTGCAAAAATTACTTATTAGCTCCTGCCTTATAGCAAGACTTCTGACTTTTGTTGAAATTGTTACTCACCCACCTCAGAAGAACAAACCAAATAACCAGTTATAGTTTGTTGATTAATTCAAAGTATTATAGTAACTTGAAATTCTTATGCACGCCAGAAGAACCTACCAATTATTTGGTGGCACTTTGTTAGTGAACTCAGAATAGCAACCTGTCACTGCCAAACTTTGTTAATACAGAACATTTTCTTACAAAAGAACTCTAACTTGAAAGTGAACATCTGACTTTAAATCCTTGTCTACTAAGACAAAAAATGATAAATTTTTTTTCTCCTATTTTTTTTAGAACACAAATCTTGATTAAATTAATAGCAGACAAGCTGATAGTCTTTGAATCCTAGGAATCATGACAGTCGTCCAGTCTAGCCTCTGATATTCACACACCATAGAAATACTCCGTTATAATCCATATAATCTCATATCTCCCTTTTTAGCTAGAATATCTCTTTTGTAAGACACTGGATTTGTTTAAAGTTTTCAGGCAATGAAAATCCACAACTTCCCTAGATAAGATTTTGTAAAGATTAATTACTTTTACTTTTAGAAATATGTACTTTCCTTTTCAACCTTGAATTTATCTTGCTTTACCTTGAAATAAAATCCCTGGATCTCATTATATCTTTGCAGTAAAATTAAAGAGCTGCATTCTGCAGTATGCATCTTCTTTGTGAATGAGTTTATAGATAGTGTTCAATAGTTAACTGTATGTCACGTGTATCCATTGATATTGCTTCAAAATATGTACGCTACCCTATATTTTAATATCCAATAATAATTTTTACGATAATTTAAAAAGTTGCTAGATCAGCATGACCTTCATATAAAATTCAAGTAGAGCACTTCCATATTCTTGGGGGGAAAATAATTTGATATTCACTTTTGGGCTTTGTTTGACACTGAATCCTGAAGTATTTGACCCTAAAATATTGATCCAGTTTTCATCTTACCTTCTTGTTATATAGTTTTCATTAAATATATACTGACTGCCATATGAAAGACCTGCATGAGCACACAGTTGACAAGACATTGGCACTAATTGTTATCACACAGAACTGAGAAATGGAGAATTGGATTGACTTTCTATCGCAGTGAGACAGGAACAAATTCATCAAAAATTGTCTGTTATCTCTGTAACTGTCAAAGGAACTACAGATTAGGTCAGGAGACACCAAAGACACAGTGCTGTGCTTTCAGTATCTCCACATCCGTGTTCATATGCTGGGAGAAAAACAGCTTTTTGCACAGTTTTTATGAAGAAAAATAACAGTTAAAAAGTAATATTTTAAAACAAGTATTGTTTTAAATACTGAAAACAGAGGAAGATCAATAAATCAAAATCAGGTGGTGATGTGACCCAGCATCAACACCCTACACGGTGTGTGAGTTCCCTTCAGACTAGCTTTAACCTGTCCCTGGATGACACACCATCACCACATCTATACTGTGAAGCATCAAACATTAGCTTTAACTTGTACTCTTGTAAGTGCACAACTAGAGCTCCCATTTTAATATCCTCTGTTGGACATCTGGGTTGTGTGTAACAAAACTTCCTTTGGAACCAAAACAGAAAGTAACAACTGCAACTGATTGCAGGATTAACCTTCATGTAAAATATTGGGGGTACATCTCTGGAATAACACCTGTTTAGATAACTGCTCAAGGATTAAGTGCCTCTAAAACAGAGAAGTATGTGATTTAGAGAAACAGTGACAAAGAGGAAACTACTCCCATCTTTATTATCCCACTCTCTGAAATAGGACATAACTTCATGTTATGTCCCATTTATATAAAGAAAAAGATCTGGTTAAAAATGTGATGCTTATTCTAGCCTCTAAAACTGTCTGCTCAGGCACTGACAGACCACAGAACAGGAAGAATCTGGAAGGATATATATATGAATACAGAGGAATTTCTCAGCCTGATTTCAGCAGCTGTCATTTAAGGTGTCAGATCTTAAATTCAGGACAATTAGACTGGTCCCTTAAACTTGTATGAGATGTTCTAGTATCAGACCTGGATACAGCATATTATGAAGACTTAAAAAAAATTATTTGGGAGTGTTTAAGTCATTGCCATTTTGTTAGCTATTTGCAGTAACAATATAAAAGTATCATAAATAACTAATATTGCCGGAAAATTCAGAAGTATACCACTATTTAAAAACATATAAGGTGGCTTTAAAGTTAAGTCACTAGACTGTGGTCATGCTCACTTGAAAATCCAAAATTCACCTCAAATAATCTATGTGTGTGAATCACCATTGTCTTTTCCTCATACAAAACAGTCCTTTGGAGCCAAAAGACATAGGTTTAAAACCCTGGGTATTTCTGCTTCCTTTTATTCCTTTTATGATATGTCATCATGCTTTTATTGCCACTCTTCAGAAAAATATCACCAAGTTTAAAGGTCTAAACAGTATTCATTCCTGTTTGTTCTTTCCTATAAATCCTCTAGCCAGATTTATACCAAAAGCAATTTGAAAACTTTTCCAGGGGGACTGCATAAGAGATGTAACCTATACAATGTTTTTATTCTTCCAGCCAATAATTTTATCATCTTGAATTTTTTTAAATTATGTAGATAACAATGTTCCTAGTTTATCTATTTGTAGACACCAAGGGGTTCTATGTGTAAAGCTGAGCAGATACACAGCAAAAAATATTTACTTTTTCTCAAATAGCTCATTCCATTTCACCACGGATGATTTTAAGCAAAGACTGTGACTAGAGAGATCTGTAATTTTAAGTAATGCATTCCTACCTTTGAGCTGCAAACTGACTTTTGGCTTCTTACATGGAGAAATAGAGATGCTGAAATTTTTATATAGAAGGGAATGCAACTGGCATTTTCCTGAACAGGGAATATGCACTACACAGTATAGTGTCAGAGCAGATTATATCCCATGAACACTACCTGTGAATTATAGTGGTATCCATTAGCACCGCTGTGGTCACAGATCTGTCAGCTGTGCCAAGAGAGCTGTTGTTGCTAAGAGGTGTAGGGAGGCAGGGGTGTTGCAGATCAACACACATTGTTGCTGGAAACTTTTATATACAGTCTCATCTGGCTTTTTTATTCATCTCTCTCCTGTTCTGCTGTTTGAAATAAGCTGTTTACACATTCAAAAGCAATGTGATAAGGATGCAAGTTCACTTGTACTGTTAGATTATGTGGAAAAAAGGCTTCTCTGCCCACACACAGATGTGTGAGGCACAGGGTCAGGCAGGGGAAATTCAATAACCTGATCACCTACACCTGCTCCCTGTTTCAACCTGGAGAGTTCCAGAGGAGCTTCACCCCAAAAAAGCTGGAGACAACACCCCTCCGACTGAGGGAGGTGCAGGATTTGTGACAGGATGAAGAGGAGGAATTTCTTGACAATGCATAAGACTTACAATGAAAAATTTAAGGGAGGAGCAAAACGAGGGGAAAGGGAAGAATCAAAGTGTTTGATGGAATAAGCATGGAAAAATAGATGGATAAGGTTATAAAAGAGGATGTTCACATACAAATAGTCATATATCTATATTCCAATTGCTCTGTTTGCCTGCCTAGCCATGCTCTGAAACCACAGTCTGTCCTGTCTTCTTATTTAATCCCATTTCTACTTCTTTACCTTAGTGAGGGACTTGTGTTTGCTTAGGGTGGGAAGGATCTGAGTGCCAGCAACTAGAGTCAGACCATGGGTCAAAGGGACTATGTATCTGTGGTGCCAGAATTGTAGACACCAGACTGCACACACTGTGAGTGATTGTGTGTCACCACGCCATCCCCAGCAAATATCAGACTGAACAAGTCAGGGAACAGGATACATGGCTTAGCAGCCAGGTATGGAATTGAACTCAAGTTTGGATGCATGAGTATGCAGGTCCGTGAGGGAGACAGCTACTAGAGGGATCCAGAGGTCAAGGCTGATCACTAGAGACCGTGGGGTCCAGAGACCAACTGAAAGAGGGAGGGAGAGAGTTTGTGTGTGTGTCTGTGTGTCTGTGTGTCTATGTGTCTGTGTGTCTATGTAACGATCTGAGACCAGATGCAGAAGCCAGTCACTGGGGAGACTGAGTGTCTAAGACTGGCTACTGAAGGGATCCACAGTGCAGGTGTCTGTGTGTCTCTGCACCTTTGTGTGCAGAGGGAGGACCTGGGGACCTGTATCAGCCTTGGAAGTTGTGTGCCCAGGTCCCAGAAACTAGAAATCCTGGGATCCAGAGGAAGCTATTGCACAGGTTGAGTGTCTGAGCCTCACTGTTGGAGGGACCCAGCTTGCATATGTGTATTTATTCCCATTAATGCATCTTCATCCTTATCAGTCATGGGGAGTAAGAAGAAGAGGTCACATGTGCTAGAATTTTTTCAGTGCTGAATGTTTCTGTTTATTCTGATCTGTGTATCTGGAAATGTCTAAATATAAGACCATGATTTGTGAATTTGTGAGTCCACTAGGAATGCATGTTCACCTCTAACAAACCACGAGATTCAACAACACTAACAATACCTGGCTTCAGCAGGTGGACAGAGAATATGGCTAGCAAAAATGCTTTCTGCATGCAAAGTCATTTTATAAGTAATATAAAAATAAGTATAAAAGATAAATAAATATCTTGTTGCACAAATAATTGTTAAATATTACAGCAGTTACACATTCTATTCTGTGGCACTTTCAATGTATCATATAGGAAGTGCATATAAATCCAAGGCAAAAATGACTGTCTTTCAAGGGAGAAGTCTACTCTTTGAGTTATCCCCATTTAATCTGTACAACAATGACCCTGTTGCTGGTACAGTCAACTGGATCAATATCATGCCTATTTGAAGTACAATAAAGATAAATAAATAGATGTATAACATTGAAAAGCTCAAAGGTTTTAAAATTAGAAAGGGCCTAATCCTGTTGCTTCCCTAAAGTTCTCTAGAACAGTATGCATGTCAGACAGGCAGGATTTAGCTTACAGTCAGCATTAATATTCAGGTCTGATGAAATCAATAAAACTGCTGCCTTAAGATGTAAATGCATGGAAAACAGCAATAAAGACCTCCTCCATACTGAAGATTACTGCCATCACAGCAGAATTATAGGAAGTGATCATGTAATCACTAAGTAACTTAATGATAAGTATAACAGATATCTCTACATAGCTAGAAGTAGAATCCTGGGTGGGGGGGGGAAGGGGGAAAGAAGGAATTCAAGCTCACTTCTTTTTTAACTAAATAATAATGGGAATATCTTTAAAATTGTATTCAAATGTCCTTACTGCATATATGAATATACTTAGCACTACTTTAAAAACTACAGAAGAGTTGTAGCCTTTAGTTCTTTCCTGAACTGAGCACACAGAGGTTGAAAACTACAAAAACTTGCATTCTTTGCAAGCTTCCGTGGAACTACTGAGAAAGCCAACACCTCATAGAGTGAGCTGGTATTCCATAACACCTGAATAATATTACATTGCATATGTTAAACCTTCTTGGACATTTCATACTCTGCAGTAAATTTTACTCCCACAGGTAGTTCTATAACAATCATTAGATTTTTTCACATGAATGCAAGTTCAGTGGATGCGGAAAATCACTTTCTGCCTCAAGTTTTCTTGTTACCATAAGAGTAAATCACACTATGCTAGTTGAATGTAGATTCCTGTCATTTAACAGGAGCAAAGTTTAATAAGAAACATTTATTTACTTTTATAGTTCCTTTCATGTCTGCAGAAACTTTAATCAATAGCTACAGATTAATTTTCTGTTCTTGATATAATGTCTGTTTAACATGCCTCCAGTTTTAAAGGTTAGAAATGACTACATAGAGGTTTTATCACTACCACAAGGTCCCCTGTAAACTACTTAAAGCCATCCAGCCCAAAGTCATACCTTCCAACTACAGTCACTTAATGGAGTCTAAGTTTAATCCCTTCTCTGCAGCCATTAGTGTTTCAGCCCACCAGTCTGTTGGCTCCAGTCAGCAGATACCTTTTGCAGCCCTACTGCAAAAGCTATGATGTGATGCCAAAGAGGATTCAGGATTTCTGCAAATACAGAGAAGAAAACCTTCAGATCCAAATACAAGGGAACTGCATTCCAAATTTTGCATCAGATCCTGTTTCTCTGCTGTGCCTAGTGACTAATGCCCAAAACCACTGCAAGGTGGAGAGCGTGTCCCCCACCTGATATCACCATAGCTTTATGCTTGCGAGCTCAGCCCTTTGCAAGGGGGCAGCAGACAGAGTGTGGGCTCCTCCATTTGGGAAGGTTCTGGGTGCACACTTCTTGTGCCCTCTGCCCTCACCAGCTGCTCTGTCCATAGCACAGACCCCAGCCTGCTGCTTTGCACCATGCATTAGAGGAAAAATTCCAACAGTTTCTTGGCACCCAGAAGATAACGTGCCTAAGTCAAATTTGGAGCTATGAATTCCAACTTCACATAGACAGCTTAATCTAGGAGAAGGTGAGATTTCAGGATATGTTGTTCTTACTCCTAAAACCATTTGCAGAATTTGGACTTAATCCTCATTGAATTCACATTCTATTACAATTCTCCCAAAAACCCTGAGAAAGTTTTTTCTTCACTAATTGAGACCTATTTTAGCTCTAGTAGTTGTGAAAAGACATCTATGGAGCTCAGGGTTTCTTTTATCTAGTTAGAGGTTATATTTAATATTCTGGCCAGTTGTCTTTTGCATATGGATTTGCTAGATAACAATACGGCAGCTAGAGCTGCCGTATTACAGTAATCCAAAAATTAAGAATAATCATCCACTTTGTAACATTTTAACCATTTCACTTTCACAAATGAGAGTCTTTTCACAAAGGATTACCTTCTTTCCTATTAAAGCAACTGATAAAGAATTCTGCACTGCACATAAGATATGCCAAGCACTACTTATTCTTCCTACAATCCAAAATACTGCTGCAACTTACAAAATCATTTCTAGCAGATTGTTACAGGTAAAATGGGACATTGCTTTTGTTCTTTCAGGCTTTGCATGCCCTCAGGCTAGTGATTTACTATACATCCACAATTTTCAGAAGCACTGTCTAAATTTGATATAGCTTAGTCCATAGATGTTCAGTTTCAAACAAATCAGTTCATGTTTTTCGAGATAATTACCTGCCTTTCTATTTGCTATTGTTATTTCACACAAAGGATTAATTTTCATTCCAGAAAGGAAGACAATTTCAGCACTACTGTATCAAAGAAAAGAAAAAAAAACAAACTAGCATCTGTACTACCAGTTAACATGTCTATAGACACAAAGGATTTCAAAATTAACTTTTTTTTTCAGACTGAAGTTTCCTAAAATTAAGCAATCGTAAACAGTAAATGTGAATTAGGACAACACAAAAAGCTCCATGCAAAAGGTGGTCTTTCCTTCCCAGAATGCTGTGTTTGTGGCATTTTATTACTAATAAGGTTTGAAGATTCCAGTAATGCTAGTTTGTCTATACTTAATCCTCAAAGCCAGGGCAGTAAGAATTGGGTTAAAACTCAATTCTCTAGATAATTATTGTGCCAAAATCATGTCGATTAAAAATTAGCCTATTTTGCCTGTCAGTTTTTGGTCATGTTTAGATCTGTCATAACCTGTGGAACTCTCATTTTGAATTGATTTTGTGCATCAAGCTTACTGAGTCTGGTAAGGCAACTCTGGCTTGGGTTTCATTCATTTTAAGTCAGCTTATGTCAAGTTATGACAATTTGCAATAGTATTGGCTGCTCATCAAATCCAGTTGTTTCATGCGGAGTTGGTAGTTTAAAGTGATAAGTAGTGAAATTTTCATAACATAAATATGAGTGCTACTGCTAGTCTTTTGACAAAAATGCTTAGCCAGAATTTTGGGATTTTTGGGCTGTTCTACTAGGATAATGCAAGTCTAGTTTTGTTTTAATCTTATTTATGTGAAGTCACTTCTATTGAAGAGTGCTGGAAACTGAAACAGTAAGCTTTCTTTAAAAATTACGGATTTGACAACACAATAAGTTAATTACATGTGAAGCTCAGATTATTTTGCTGGATATATAGGACAAGATAAAGGCTTCACTGAGAACAGGGACTCTCCAGGTACATAGTGCCTGGAGATACAATTTCCTTTAATTTTTGGAACTGTAAGAGCAACTCAGCTTGTACCACATCTGGCCACTCTGAGTATGCAGCCCAAAGGACACAATACCCATTTACATCCAGGTCAATGAGCATCTAGAAAATTTTGATTTCTAACTTAAAGCTTAGAAAAGGATATCTGACACTAAAAAGCAGACATCACATCATGCTCTGTGTGAATCTCATTGCCATGGTTTCAGCATGCTCTGTACACACCTTGGTCAGGGTTCCTAATTGGCCCTGGATATCACTTGGAGTTAGTGGTAAATAGATGTCTAAGTGTCTCAGACTGAGAAAGCTCTTGGCATACAAAGAGATCAAAACCTGACATGGCCACCTTCTCTATACAATGCATTTTACTCTCAGTACAAATTTGCCTCTTTCACAGCCTTGCAACAAGCTTTGAAATCTACAGCTTGTATGTTGCACAGAAACTAAAAGAATCCTTTAGTTTGTAATTTGGATGTGAGGACTTGACAAATATGTCTCAGCTGTTTCCTTTATACGAATTTTCTTATGTTTTTTGATATTCTTAACGTTAAATATAAGAGGTGAAGTGTATAAATATAAAAATTAGACTGATCAGCTGATTTTATTTCTTTACATGCTTTTCTGTGTAAAAGTGAGTTACAGTGTTACTATAACAGAGCTTGTGAAGGTGTGTCATGCTAACATAACCAGTATCAGCACTACTACTAATTTTATCAGCAAGGCTTCTCTGGCAACCTCCTTTCCTACAGTAATTGTCATAACCCATCTTTTCAGAAAGGGAGTCTGACTCACATATCTACATGCTTATTATGCTGCCATCCTTCAGAATATCACCACAGCAAAGATTTTGAAAGCCTGAAACAAGACCAGGCAACCCCAGCAGAACTCTGCAAACATTTACATGCAATCTTTATATGTCTATGGTTACACATACAAAAATTAGAAAGGAAGCCAGTAAGTACATCAGGGAAATACCTGCTCCAGGAGGAGCCAGCTGAGAACCCATAGCTACAAGCCAAAATCCCTGCTGTTTTTAAACAGACTGGAGGAGGAACAAAAAAATGTACAATGCACAGACAAGATGATGTCCCTTCCAAATTTCAGTAGCTGCCTTTTGCACGGACTTAAAACAGATCACTGAAAGCTTGACAGCACTGCATACAATAGTGTAAAGGTACTATTTACTACTGTGTTCCTTCTGTTGGTATGTCAGCACGCAACAGCAGTGTTCTGTGCAGCCCTGATACATGCAGATGTCAAACAGAAGAATGTTATCACCTCTGCTATCCAAGGCAGACAGGAGGGACCATCAACATGCCAGAATAACTTGGAGCTAACAATAACAATTTTAGTAATGTCCATATTGAAAAGTGACCAATCATAAAAAAGTAATACAACTTAACCATACAGCATGACATGAGATATACAAGTTTGTTATTGGCAGAAGATTCCAGTAAACAGCCCTTAGTACTTGCCTTGTGCACAAGAACTATAAGCTTGAATATTTGCAGTCACTCATTTCTGGTATTTATATGCTCAAATTTCATTTTAGAGAGGAAAAGATAGGTATTTATGTATCAGTGAAGAAAATAGTTGCTAGCCATTCAAATGTGAACAGTTTAGCGCTGTTTCTTTGCTTGAATGGTAATAAAAATTTTAAAAGATTATTTAAAATGCTATAATGGTAATTTTGAAAATAATATTAAATAAGAACAGGTTTCTTTTTAAAGTATGAGGATAATATAATTATAAATAATTTTATTATAACGCTAATTGTTTAACTGTTAAACTTTGGTAGGCCATTGTTTCTGTAGAGATGCACTTTAAATGAAAAATCTATTTATTAGTTTCACACAAATAAATTCATAAAGTTATGTTATGGTAACACACACAGCTAGAATTCTTCATGCTTCCTACAAAAGAATATTATACTCTTTCTGAAAATTATTTTTCCTCAATGATAACAAATTTAACATTCCAGTTATCACCTAAAGTTCCATCAGAGAAATGAGCACCATGGACAAGGTATGTAATAATCCTTTTAAAATAATGGTTTGCCAACATCTATACAATGCACTCAAAAAGAATTGCATGCTTCTTTTTAATTTTAATATTGATAATTAAATTCAGAAATACTCATTCCTGTAATATAAGGCTGTTTTATTATTTTTTTAAATCTGTAAAATAGCGGAAAAGTGTTCTTATAACTTATAAATCTCTTAGTAATTTTGGTACAAAGACCTATAATAAATTTCCAGGTTTTTTCTGAAAAACTCTCTCTGTACTGCCTGGAGTTTCTGTGTGATAATTCTAACCTCCTTTTCACATACTAACTCACCAAAATGAAAATTTTCAAAACATTTGCCACTTATGACTCTTCAGTTTCCACTTCATTAAGTAGGATTGTCTTAGCCTGGACTCTATAAATGAAATAGCCAAAAATTTGAAGCCTTGGAAAAACTCAATTATTTTTTACCATGAACTAGTTGGAGGCATCTTCATTATATATGAAAATCGGGAGTCAATCATTTCAAAACTATATTTTAAAATAACTACTCCAGACATTCCAATCTGCTAAAATGTTCCCACGTGGGGCAACAAATAGGCCTTCTGATTCAAACTGTAAGACATTTTCAAGTTCTCCTAATTTTCTTAAGGCTGTTCTAAAGTTTTCCTGTTTTAACTTTATAATATCTCCACCAAAGCAGGAAAAGAAGTCTCAAAGCCACACAAAGATAACACAAGAAAAAGAAGAATCAGTCAGCTAAAATAGGGCTCTCCTTCAAGTAATAATTTGCCAGCAGTCACAAAAGGTTAAGTACAAAGGACACATGACCTTCAGTTTCCTATCTGCAACAAGTATCCAATAAAGATGCTTTCTAAATTCCCTTTAAGGATGTTCCATGCAGTTGAAGAGGAGCAACAGTGATAAAATCTGTTGAATAAAATTCAGAAGACTTCTTTGAATTGCAATACTTTTAGTTGCAGAACAGAAACACAGAGGATGCACACACAATAGATAAAGTGAAACCATATTTTCACCTAACGTACCAATGTACTGGTGATGCTGATAACAGGTAACCAAAAGTCTTCATGCCAGGGATGCAGCTTTCGAATCCTCACTGAATCTCATTCACATGACTAAATTATGAGTCTTTGCAGATATTTTTTACAGGATCATGTGGAGTTCTGAAGCAAAAGGAAGAATAGAATTCATTTCTAAAAGGCATAACTGGGAAAGTGGCCTCTTTTTTCCTGCAGTTTTTTTCAATATTAGGAATATACACAGTATTCTGCTACATGCAGCAGACCAGGGAAAGGCTTTACAGAAAACAGAGCTCTGTCTCTCCCCAGAAAAACAGTAGTGCTAGCACACTGTTAATGGTGATAATAAGGAACCAAATTAAAGTTGTCTAGGCTTTAAAACCATAATCACTTCCTTTTAACTTGTATGGACTCTTTAATGCATTGCGCTGTACCAACTAGGAAGTCTTTTTTCTTCTAACTCTGAGCATATATGCTATCAAAACTATCCTTTTAATGAATATGACTTTACATAGAAGCAGTTTATAATATATAAGTAAAAGTCAGTTTTCAATACCTTAAACTCTGTTAAACTGGTGAGCAAAATATGTTAGCATCACAGTAAAGTGTTCCTGACTGTGTAACACAATTATGACACAAGTTTCACAGACACTGATGACCCTTATCTGTGTTTCAGTCCTGTGATCTAACTACTAACTTCAAGAAACATCAAACTATCCATGAGCAATTACAGAGGGTCTGAAGTCGGTGGAATTAGATTAATTTTGAAATAGCAAGGAATGAGAATCATCCCATTATCCCTTAGTCAGCATCTTCTAACTTTAAAAATTATTCTAATTTCAGCCACTCACCCATCAAAACTTACTTATGAACATTTTCATTACTAACAAATAGCAACTAAAATTAATGACCACAGGCTCCTTTATTTTCCAAGTAGGAGGTCCAGGAGAAGTAGTAACTTTGCATCATTTTTTACTAATGTCAAATATAGAGGTTAAATAGGGGGCATTTCACAAGCCCCTACCCAAAATGAATAAACACATCCAATTTAAGGAGCCATGATCCTGAAGAACATTAAAATTAATTATTAATAAGATAATGATTAATCAATCAATGAATGACCTTTAATAAATTTGTTGACATGTTTAACCAAAAAGAGTAAGCAGAAACTCAATGGTTAAAGTAGAACATAAACCACCTTTTTAAGTCCTGCTTAGCATCCTATTACTTTGAAGTGAAGGAATTAATTTATCTGCAACCTGTGTGGCACTAAATACTGAGTGAGAGATTGAGGAAGATGTTTTCTGAGAACTAATGGAAAGAGGGTGAAGTACATTTTTCTTCTCTTTAAATTCAAGTTTCTTACTTTTAATGTTCCGTTTATAGTTGCTCACACTCCCTTAGAGCAGCTACTTCTTGAACCCACATACTTTCACTCTCCAGAGCTACCGCTTACACTGCGGTTCCATGAAACAGTCAATCTGATATTAAGTAGAAAGGTACCAAAGATGGGAGTAAAATAAGTCAGTTGTACGAGACAAAGCTTTGAAAAATTCACTTTGTCTGTTCAAAAGGACTCAAAAATTTTGAAAAGCTAACTTTTTTTCCATATAGACATTATTCCAGATCACATATCAGTCATTCCACGGCTGCAGAAAGCCTGCATAGAGCTCTATGGGGTGGTCTTTGTGAACAGAAATGCAACTGTGCTATATCTGATCAACTTGAGACCATCAGGGAATTGAGTGCACAAACCCAGTAATAGTGAACTTAGAGACATGAATTTAATATCAGACATTGCTTCTCTGGTACAGATTAGAGAAAACCTGAAAGCAGCTGAACTCCCCATACTATCCTTCCTATGGTTTGCATGAAAATCTAAGGATACCTTATTAGTTCAATTTCCAAAATGGGTAACTTCTTCCTTAAATAGGCAAAGCAAGCTGGTGGAAGAAAAACCTGAAATTTTCTTTCACTTCTTTAAAAGTTCCACATTTGCTTCATTTAAAAGCAAGCTGTCTGTAGAGTCTGTGATGAAAGGATAAGTAAATTGAACAGATAGACCCAGCAAGGATCTAAGGAACAGTCATGAGTGGAAGTCCCATAGTAACACAATCAGTGAAAACCTAATCAGCGAAAATTAGAGCACACTGAATCAGCTGCCTCTAAAGCTATCAAGAGAAAATTATTGTCCCTGGTGTGAATCCCACTGAGATGAGTCAGCAGCAGAAACTCTCAAAGGCCTTCAGACTAAAAGGAGATTATTGCCTCCAAGGGTACAGGATTTATAACAAAATGGAGTGGTGAAGAGGATTCATGGATTGCATAAAAAATATTAAGGGATGTGTCAAGTTAATTGTAGGAGTGTTCAAAATGTTTATGATATGTTTAATGTTAGGACCAAAGATGGGGAAAGAGGGTAACCAAGGTGAACTGGGAGGAACAAACATGGGAAAATAGGAAACATGACAAAACCAGTTTCATGTGAACAAACAGCTAGTGAGCAGTTTTGTGTCTCCTGATCACAGAGAGGAGGACCAGGTTCAGGCTGACCATGAGATTCATGATTATGTGAAGTCTGTATGTACATTTATAGGTGTCAGTACAGGCACCACTCTTTGTGGGGATCTGTGTGGTCATAATCATGTCAGACTTGTGTGCACAGACTGGGAGTAACTTCTGTCTGGGGACAGGGAGCCACAGCTGCTTCATAAGCATGGCTGGGGAATCCTTCAGATGAATGGAAAACTGGAAACAACCATGTTACTACTATTATTCTTCAGAGAGATGTTTCAGACAGTTGCCAAATCATCTTAGCAAATTGAGAGCTATGAATTCAAAGATTCTCCCTCCCTGGAGATATTGAAGACCCAATAGACCTGTCCCTGAGCAACCTGATATAGGGAACACTTCTTTAAGCAGGGTTTTGGACTAGGTGGGTCTAGAGGTCCCTTCCAACCTCAGCGACCCTGTGATTCTCTGAAAAAAAATTCTGCCCCTCTTTTCCAAAGGTCCTAAAAATTATTCAGTAGAAATATAAACAAAAAAAAAATTAAATAAAAGCTCTTAAGGAACAAAAGGCACCTTTCAAGAAGCTCTATGGTATATATGGCTTTGAGACACAGACTTAAGCTTTCTCCATCTATTTTGTGAACGTTGTGCTTCTGTAGTTGCATTAAAGCAATGATCCAAACAAATCATGTTATACTGGATTCCTTCCATATCACTGCCAACTTGCGGTTCAGAGCTATTTCAGATTCATGTAATCAAAAAGGTGAAAAGATACTGAAAAATATAATACAAACATCTAAAGTAAGATCATTATAAGTGCATAGAATTTAATCAAACTGCCTATTTTATCACAGGGTTAGTAGAAGTGAATTTTAAAGGGAAAAACTAAATCCAGAGACCATTATCAAGATACAGTACAATGTGTTTATGATAAAATGTTGCCTCAGGGGAGAAGCTGATACTTTCAAAAATAAAAATAAAATGGTTTTCTATAAAACCTCAACTCTTAAAATATTTATATTCCACTTGAAAAGACTTGTCTAATAAAATACTTCAAGATCAAGAGGAATCACTGAGGCATTTAGTCTGCCTTTGCACGTATCTCAAGCTAAACAATATACCAAATTACTCCTGCAGTCACATCAGTAATAAATGGGTTTGACTGAATCATACCTTTCAGAAATAAACATACAGGACTGATCTGGAAATACCAAGAGGTGGAGAATGCACCATTTCTCTCTATAAGTAATTTCAATTGTTAACACTGGCAACAGAAAAATGCTTTATTTCTAATCTGAATGTATTTGATTTTAACATTCAGACATTAGTTCTTGTTATGCTTTTCTCTGAAGGAGCCTTTAACATCCAGTATTTTCACTCCATGAAATTAAAAAACTATTAATTACTCAAGATGCTGATTAAATATGCAGAGAAAAATACTTAGCAACTTCAAAGAAAATTTAAGAAGTGAGAAGAAACAAACCAAAACTCCTCAATATTCTTCCTATCACTCTCTAATACTTGTATTCTTAGTACTCAGGATCTTTTCACTATTTTTCTGGGAGGTTTTATTTCTTTTACTATTTGCCAGTATCACATTTCCATTGAAATCAAAAATCGTCTAAACTGCATAGTTCAGGTAGGTCAGAACTGTTAGCCAAATCCCATATATGCTTATTTAGGTATGAACATAGGATTGCTATTTATAAATTGACAGAATAAAGGACTGCAGATTTAGCAGAGTTTCCTATTTTTATCAGAAATTTTATTAAAAACAGAAGAAAAAGGGTTTTTATTTTTCTTAGGTAGTTTTCTTAGGAACTTAATTCTGTAAAGCAGTGTGTTTTGTTGCAACTTTCAATATTTAGCTTTTAGCATTATTTAATTTCTAGAGAACAATCTTAAATATTGTGATTTTTGTTTCCAAAAATGTTGACATGACTTCTAGTATTATTACATGTGAACACATTATTTGACAGTAAAACTGATTATATGAGATGAACACTGAAGAAAGGAGTGTATTTGACTTGTAATATCTTTTAAATTGTAATATCACCCTCCAGGTCAGACATTTTACTTTAGATCAACAGTGTCATTGTAATCCAGGATCCTGTGGGGAAGAGAAATCAAAAAATCTCATAGAAATATATTGTTTTGGTGATTTTTGGAATTCTTTTATTAGAACACTGGGAGACAGAACAGAAACTACTATAGTGTCATAACAAAAGAATACTAGCTATTGCTTTGCTTCATTATACTTCTTGAATAGCCATTTTGTTTCAGGCTTATTCAGAAAATCATTTTCTCCAAGCATTACAGCAGTGAGAGACAGCCTCTAGGTAAGTGTATACCACAGATAACCACTAAGGCCGAATTTTAATCATTCCCTTGGTTCTTTTAGCTCCTCAAAAAACATCCTTTTGGAGTAATATTTCTGGACTTGCACTAAAGAACAAGTGAAAGAAAATGTGTCTGCTTGAGCTACAACAGCAGAACAAATTATAATTCAAAGCACTGTGTGGCAAGACAGACAATGAATGGAGATCTTTAATTAATTTACCAATTATTGGAATAATTTTGCAATGTCAGATAAATGCATTTAAAGGCAGGAATATATGTAGCCATTTTTGTGTCTACCTTTAAATATATTGTGAAACAGAGAGTTTTAAATCTGTAGATGTTCTTATTTGAAATTTTATATTTGATTGAGTTTTCTTATTTAAAACAAACTAGTAGGAATTACTAAACTAGAACAAGCTGAGCTCCCAGCGAGAAAAAGTCATTTTGCATTCAGCAAGTTTTGACGATTATACCCCAGTAAAACCAGGACAAATGGTTGGATAGAAAGGGTATTTTGGATCTTGCAGCCTTAGGTTTCCAGGTTCAGGAATTTACAGAGTCTGTGTTTTAATTGCCTCCACCTGTACAGGATTTCTAAACTTATTTTGTGAAGACATAACCTGCTTCTCATCCCAGAGTGAAAATTATTTTTTCCATGAGATATTTAAAGCGCAAACAAACCAAGACCCCACTTCACAGATACAGTTAGGAGCTTAAACCTTACTGAAATTAAAGTGGCTTAGGTTCCTCAATGCTAGCCCCAAAATCAAGCAGAAATTAAGAAATCCAGTTACAATTGAATTGTTCCTTTGACTTTCCTTCTTCTGGCTGGACACAAATATATATTTAATAAGGAGCAGTAAATAAAATTAGATCTCATTAGGGAATTAGCATGCCTGAAGTACTTACAGGAAATCACAGAAACTTTTCCATGTCCATCATTCATCTTACTGGATTTTGAAAGTAACTAAAAGTCATTCCAGGCTAGAATCAAAGAAAAATTTTATGCCCCTACAACACCTTGCCTCCATTGTTAGGACATTGCTCCTGCTTTTTAAAATTTCTACAACATAAAGGAGGCAAGACAGAGTTGCTGGAGGTGAAGTTCCCCAGGCCTCCAAGGAAACCACAAGGAAACATTCAGGCTAGCCTATTTCCAAACTTCCCTGGACAGCCTCATTTATTAGCTTAGCTGCATCACTTCTCTTTCTCTTTTTCTGTCTCTTCTGGATGGCTTTGAACTGGTGACAATGAATGATCTTGTTATGTGTGTGAAATTGAGCAAAAGCCAAGCTGCTCTGCTATTGTTAAGGGCTTCTAAGCTTTACTAAGAAAAGTACTAACAGTAGGAGGGTTTAGAGCTCACACTAAATTTTACTTAATGATACCTGTTACAGGGGCCCAGCAAGCTCTTATTGACATAGCACTATTTGAGTGACATCTAATTAATCATTATATCACTAACCAGAATCAATGACTATAACTTTGAGAACCTTTGTTCAACCTTCCCACTGAATATCTTGCACCAGCTTCAAGTTTAACCTAATGTGAGACTGTTTGACCTATAAACTGTGTGGCTGTAGGTAAGTACCCTGGGATTTTGTCACATTGGTGTTTATTAGAATGCAATTGTATTCTAGTAGCAAAATAAATGTATGCTTCTCTCTGATTTGAAAAACAGCCCTGTCAAACCTTGGACAGAGCATTCTCCCCTTGTTCCCCTAGAAAACAGTGTAAAAGAAAAAGAGAAAAACAGAAACCTTTTCTTTCACTTAAACTCAAGGAGAGTTATTCTGGATGACCCTCTTGGCAGTAGAGACTTTGTAATCACACTTTGCTTTTAGAAGCTGGGATTACAAAGCTTGTGGAGAGAACCATACTTATCTACCAATACTATATCTTATTTTTCTTTAAATCACTAACTATTTGAGTCCTGTGATGACAGTGTGGTCGCTAAATTATTATTTATTTTTTTAAGAGGGGAAAAAAGATTAAAAAGTCTCAGAACTCTACCTCATGTGGTTGATGGTGAATGACTCTATAAACGCTCTTGAGGACCCTGGTTTAAGACTTGTTCATTACTGTTGGAGAATAAAACATCAAGATGTGATTCCTTTTGCTTTTAATTTTTGTAATGTTGGAGCATTCCAGGTTTCACCTTGATATTTAGTTTATCCTCCAAATTCTGTATGAAGTTGGCTTATTATCCCCATTCAAAAGAGAGCACATACATAAGAACAGGTGCATGTTAGTTCAAGCCCTGAAGAAGAAAAGTCATAGTGGCCAAATAAGAATCCTACTGGGTTTTTCCTATGGCAGATTTAAAGCATGGATTGAATCCTAGTGGCATAGTTCAGTCAAATACATAGTTTTCCTGTCTGAAGCATAGGATGAACAAATAGAAACATATGTATATTCGGAATATTAAGTTCTTAGCTAGTCAGATTTTGTGCTTAGTCTGGGTTTTCAGTCACTGCTCCATCACATTCCCATTAACATAACACACTTTAGATGTAGATGAGATGTAGATGAGTTACATTTTCAGTTTCATTTCAAGGATGGTTGTAGCCTCCTATTTTGTGGCAACAAGGCACCAAGATTGTGATCCTGAGCTCGTTTCTATACATTCCATAACCATATTCCATAACTTTGTTCCAGCCTAACTTCTTTAATAAATTTCTCTGTCATATCTTATGTGTCAGAAACTAATTGCTTGTTTTCATATCAATTGGAACTACCAATTAAAAGGCTTGCTCTCTTTTTCTCCATTGTACCAGATGTCACTAAGGAGCTAGAGGAAGGCATTTTGCTATTTTAATTACGCATATGGAGAAAAACACAAGAACATGACTTTGGAGGAAACATGGAAAGACTAAGTGGAAATATGGAAAGACTAATCTCAGCAAGTCTGTGGCACTAGAGATCAAGACAATCACACAGTAAAATAAAACATGAAATATTCATATTGAAAAGCTATGGATGATAACCCAGGTTCTGTCATTATCAATTAATTTATCTTCATTAAAGTGAGCACTGAACTCTCTAATTGCAATTCAGAGAACTGAGTCATATTCCTATGTTTCTGAGCAAAAAAGGTCTAAATTTAAAGTGGAATAACAAGAAACCCCAAGGTTTTTATTAAATAAAAAAATACCTAGGCATTTTCAATTAAGGTTTTTTAATGGAAAAGGAGAAAGGGGCAGAAAGGAACCTCTGAGTCAACCACTCCAGTGCTGGCATGAGTGGCTAAAACCCGTTTTTGTGCCTAGAGGTGGCCTAAACATCCAAAAGTCTATCAGATGATTGGTAAAGATAATAAGGTGGTTTCAGTTAATATTAGATCCCTACTGCCAGAGGTACCATCAGGTAACTAGAATCCATCCATCTCTTATGGCACAGGGAAAACAATACCAAACTAAAATGGCAAAAAGCTACTCCATTTCATATCCTGAAACTTCCAACAGACAAATATTGCAAAGTATTTTTGTTTTTACTCTACAATAATGTTAAAATCGGTATTAACAGCACATCTTTAAGTACAAAATTCTTGGCCTAAATCAGGATGAATATTTTTCTATTTACTCTGTGGACACTCTATGTTGCACAACACAAAGAATTTTAACTTTTAGCATGAAGTTCTCTTAAACATTATTGGACGAATAATAAACCAAACTTCTGATAGATCAATGAGCAATTTAAGCTAAAATTAAGTTTTTAGACACTGAAAATTTGTAGGGTTTTTCCTTGAGCTTTGTGTTTAGTAGCATTGCTTTTAAGCTACAATAGTCATGGCTTGAAACATTAGCTTTTCCCAATAGTCTTGTTTTCCCACACTGCAATTTCTATTAACCACATTTAAAACAAGCCAGAACTATGAAGATGAATGGGACATAAGAAACCTAAAGAAAAGGAAGGGGGAAAAGAAGAAGAAAGCAAGCAGTGGTTTATTTCTAATACTGCAACTTTCCTTCTGTCTAAGTAATCAGTGATTTAAATATATAGTAGTAAACAAAAATTGGGAAGAAAAAGACAAGCACAAGAAGAGTGAAGAAAGTAGAGAAACAAAGAAGAAATGCATACCACCTCCAGCAGGCTTTATTTCTCACCATTACAAGCTATTACAAACATAATTGACTTTTTATGTTGGCAGCTGCTGCTCTTTCAACAACAACAGGCAACGAGCGTAATATTACTCTGGTTTATCCATGACATTAATTAAACATTCAGCTCTGCATCACCCATGATGATTCACTACTCCTGCACAGTGATATAAATATACATTCCTAGTTCATTATGAAGCGTAAAAGTGAGGCATAAAGTCCATGCCATAACAAATCATTTTGCAAGCAATTCCACTTCTTCCAAACACTTTAGAGTAGATGAAAATCAGTAAGGCATAAAGGACTTTCATAAGACCATCTCAATATCCAAAAATGGCAAATGGCTTCAGAAAACATGTTTATGTAAACAAGTTTCTTTTCCTTTCCAAATTAATTCAGCACAAGCTGGTGAAGATACATGCCCATGGGAGGCAAGGGGATCCATATTTTGTTGTAGGAAGAGATTAAAAGTCCAAAGAACAGATTTAAAACACAGCCTGCTGATTTCATGAGAAATGGTTTTATTATCTACCAGCAGCATTCATCTTGCATAGGTATGGAAGTTTTCCTGTTCAGGGACCAGTTTAAGAGACAGAATATCATTTGAATGCGGTTTTACAGTACTGCCAAGAGAATGAAAAGTACACTATAGCTTCACATCCAAGCACATTATATTTTCAAAGATTATGAACTTACAGAAGTTGTTCAGTGGGTGGAGCACTTACATACTTTTGTATATTCAATGTACAAATTGTTATATCTTCATTGAAAAGAATTTTAAAAGGTTTCGATTACACCAGGAGAGGATTTAGTCAACTATCCAAATTACCTAACAAAGTAATTTTAAGAAATTTTCTACTTGGAACACAGGATTCCAAAACTTGTCTGAACACTTAGTCAAGGAAATACCACCATTCTAGTTACTATTTGCAAATGTTCTTGAGTTACAGCAAGTTATTGTGTCCTCTGTTTCCTTACCATTGAATACAGTGGAGTTGATTTTGAAAAGACAAGGCTAATATCTGACAGCAATATGCTGATAGTTCTATGAGGATATTTTTATGATTCAGCAACCAGTAAAACTCCTTGTCTAAGGAACAGAGGTAATATTGGGAAACCATTTTCAATCCTGATTTTCAGAAAATCAATGCTTTCAAATTAATTTAATCACAGAGACTAGGAAGCCTATGAAATATTTATTAGAAAGTATATCATATGTATAGCAGTTCTAGTCTGTGAATGCAACATATGGTTTAGAAATTGAAACAGGTGTGGGAGAACAGGTGGTCACAATCATCCAAGGGTATAGCTGGAATTTACATGAGGAAAAGTAAAAAAAATAAAAATAAAAATAAAAATTAAGTAGCTCATTTACCTTCTAAGGTAACTTGCAGACTTAAAGACAGAAGTCACAGCTCTTCAATGGGGAAAGGGAAGTGTGAGACCTTGTCATTTTGTTACACATTAATATCCTAGAACAAATTTATGATAGCTGTCTTCTTTCACCTCGCCCTGACTAAAGTTTTGTCAAAAATTGTTAATAGTTTAAGAAAAAAAGTACTTTTTCTCCATCTTAACTTTCAAAGAAGTTAAACTAATTTGTAAGAAACAAATGATAGAAGGGCATAGTAGTCCAGCTTCATTCAGATGTCAAATAAAATCAACCAATCATCTGGTTCCTTTGTAGACTGATCTTTAGATCCTCTAGATCTAAAGTACACGTTGCTATGCAACAAAATTAGCTTTTGTGCAATACTTGGTCTATTTTGAATTTACTCTGAATTCAATTTGCAGTTGTACAAACTCTGCAATATATCTAAAATTCACATGCAAGAAGCAAATACATGTCCAGGACAGTTCTCAAATTCCTTGAGTATTCAAGCACATCTTAAATGATCCTCAATCTTGTACATTCCTCTTTATAAGGATATTTCATCATTCAGTAAGTATCTTTCCAATTTTAAAAACTGAGAATTTCACAGATCTTTAACAAAAGCATCAAGTCCATGAATTACATTCTTGAATGGTTCAGTAATTGCCCCTTGGGTCACAAAAGATGATCACTTTTGAAAACAGAACACTCAAGCTCTTTGACATGGAAGTACAGTAAATAAAATAAGCTAAACTTCAAATATATCTGGAGTCTGCATTATTTTTCAAAATCATCAGCAGCTGTTGGTTTGACTCTGGGAACACCTGAATTCCCACAACACCAGAAAGCTAGGAGTCTGAATTCATTTGTATTTTCTTAAATGTATTGGGCTTATGCATTTAAGATGTATGCACTCTGCTAAAATTGATCATTCTATTTTTTAACGTTTACAAATGAAAATAATTTAAAATAAAATAAACTTGTTCTAACCTCTGCTTGAGACGAAATTCTTTTTGGCATTTGTGTACTGAAAAGCTATTTTCAGGTACATAAGAACTGACATGCCAGATCAAACTAATGGTCCATCTAGATAGTATATTAAGTGTGCTTATCAACTCTCACAGTTTTCCTCTGAAATTCCTGATTCAAAAACTTCCTATTTATTTTTAATCTTGTAGACAACAATCAAACCAGACCATTAATTCCAGGGAGCAATTTACCATATGTGCTTGAACATCTTTCCTAGGGATCTCAAAAATGCTAGAAGTGTGGTGCCTAAATGGTATATTTAATATGTTTTTACTAAATTACGCTGTCACATGCAGTCAGAACAAATAGTCTTCCAACAGCAGACCAAATTCATCCTTAGCAACATCACACAGAAGCCAACAGGGTTGCACCAAGGATAAAAGTAACCAGCTGTGCTTCATATTTACTGCTTCTTTCCATTCATCTGCATTAAAGAATAAAATAAACACTCTCTACTTCTGTTACTCCTAAAGCAAGCCAGATAAAATTACTTTAAAACTAGTAAAATCATTTACTAGGCAGAAACATTACTACAGCTGGAATCTTACAGTTAAAGCTTTTTTCAATAGCAAGCCCTCTGAAAAAAAATATTTACAGGAATTATTCTTTGAGAGTGTTCCCATATGCAATTAAATTTCATTAAAGTTGATGAGATTTAAGCAGTGTTCAAAGTTAGGCACATGTTTGAGTACTTCCCTGAATTAATCCTGTAACTCTCAAACTGTGTATACCATATCAGAAAGCAACCTAGGTGTTTCTCTAATACTATTTTAGGACTTGACAACACCTTTACAAATAGAGTATTCTTGCAGGAAAAAATTAAACTATTACATTAATAGTTTATGTTCTTGCACAGGTATGGTTTTTGTAGCTTTTTTTAGGATTAATTTTATTGAAAATTAATATTAGAATAATTTTTAATGTTCCATTAGGGTGATGAGGAACTGAAACAGGTTTCCCAGAGAAACTGTGGTTGGCCCTGGAAGTTTTGAAGACCAGGTTGGATGAGGCTTTTAGCAACCTGATCTCGTGGAAGGGGTCCCTGCCTATGGCAGGGTGGCTGGAACTAGATAATCTTTAAGGTCCCTTTCAACCCAAATCATTCTATGATTCTGTGAATCTATGATTAATTTCTGGTCTATGAAAAATATTTTAAACTTTAATCTCTTGCAGGACCTTGACTTGTTCCTATGCATGTGATGCACATCAGATCCAAGAAGGCAGATTGGTTAGTCTTTTGTTTAAACTACTTCTTAGAATAAGTATACTCAACTTATTGAAAGTATGGCTGCTTAGAACATTAAAGGATAGGCTGTGATTTAAAACACCCTCAACTAAATTTTACATAAACAAATACTTTTGCATTTATAATAATATGTCAATAAGTCTATCAACCCATTTCCAAAAAATTTTGTGTTTGATACTCAAAAAAGCAAAGAAATGCTTAACCTAAAGGAAAAGCTGTAACTGGTATTTTAAAACTATTTACATGGAAGGAGGAGTCTGGATAGGTGCATTTGTCATTTATTAATTTTCATCGCTAGAAAAAAAAAAAAGCCCAGTTTTTTTAAATTCCAGGACAACAGGAAGTAAACATATTTGAGGTCTAACTTTTCAGTATTTCAGTCACATGTATGTAAAATCACTGACACTGTGCTCTTCCCACCTGAGGCACTAAATGATAACCACTAATAGTGGAACGGGGAGGATATGCAAGCACTATAGTCAATGAATGATCTGCTGTCTCCATAAGTACCTTTTCAATGTACAAGTGAATAGTCTCAGATGTTATGTTATATAAGTACAATTAATAATTTAATTAATATTACCAAGCTATTTTAAAAATAGGACATTCAAACTGAATGTGAAAATAATCAAAAAGCAGAGCTCAACAGATGTTTAATTTAAACACACAGCTGTGTATTAAGATAAAACGTCATCTTTGCCATACATTATCTTCTGAAGGTGCACAGAGATGATTTCAAGTGAGCCCAAAGAATCTAATCATAATCATGTTCCAACCTGTTTCAGAAGATTATTCCATTTTCTCTTGACATGGTTGTGATGAAATCGATCTATCTATTCTTGTTTACCTTAAAAAAAAAGAAAATAAATCTAGAGGAGCTCAAATGGGATCAGTCTTGACTTTAAGATGGCAAGTTATAGAGAATCTGCAGACATTATTCCTTCATTCATTCATTCATTCATTCATTCATTCATTCATTCATTCATTCATTCAGTGGTAGTTTCAAGTACCAAATTCCACTCTTAAGATTTGTAGATGGTAAAGCTGAGTTTGTGGAGATGAGCTTGGGTAAAATCCGTGGAGTTTAATTCACACCATTTACTTTGCAAGGTACTGTAACTGCATCCTACAGATCTTAAAATTCCAGGATGCTGCTGTTGAGGAAGCTCATTATAGTAAGTCTAACAAGCCAAATAAAGCAAGAGAGAGCTCCATTTAAAATAAAACCATCCCAAATTATGAGAGCAGAAGATGTTCTTTGTTTAGGAACATTCTAGGCCTATATATGTGTGCCTATATGTACATGTATGTCTGTGTATACATATACAGCTCCTGAGGTGAGGTCTCTGACAAGTTACATTGCATTCTGCTGATATTGCAAGTTTGCATTGTGCCTTAGGTTATTTTTAATTGAATTTGTCTATTTATACATTAACAGTATTAAAGAAATCCCAGAGGAGTGCACTGTTTGATACTGGATGATTTTGTTCAGTGCCACGTCATTTTAATTTATATCGAAGGAGAAGTTGTTGGAAGCAGGTTGCAGTTGCTTAAGCTTTAAATGTCAAGTAGGGCCGAGGAGGGGGGTTATGTTTAGTTAATGTAAAAGACACTTTCCTAAGTAGAATTAAAGAGCATAATTTGTCAGCTAGACTATTTAAGTAAAATGGAGTGTCCTTTTCAGCTCATAGCCTGTTAAGGGGGGAAAAAAACCCTCTCGAATACCAATTGCATTTTTTTAGAGTACTGCAAGTCTCTAAATATATTCTGTAAGAGACTGAAAATTCTTATCTTCTGACCTGTATTGCACCTCCATAGAGTAAATAATATAGGAAACAAAAAGAAGGGAAATTATTTGGAACAACACAAAGTAAGCCATGTATTATGTTAATAAAGAGTTGAACAGATGTTTAACTGAATTTGCTTTTCTGAAGTTGGATAGTTGATTGCAGTCTGAATGAAAATAACACAATTTACAGTAAAGAAGTGACAAACTTGAAACACCCTGAAAAGAAATTCTTTGGAGTCACTCCAATACAGCCTTTTCCTTAGTTTTCTCTTAATTAGAATCATAAAATAGTGAAAAAAAGTTTAAATATTAACAATAATGATAACTATAAAGCCTCATTACAGAAACATTTTTAGCCCTAGGATTTCAAAATGCTATAGAAAGAAATGTTTTCAATCCACAGTATAGTGTGGCTAAGAATAAAACCTAGTCTCCCAATTCTTCTTGACTTTGCTGCCTCCTTCATCTTCCTCTCATATTTCTTCTCAGGGGATGGATAAAAAGGAATATGACTGAAATATTTAGTCAAAAGCAAAGTGTAAAATAAATTCAGGACATTACATCTATTTCAATACATCTGTGCAGATGGGAAAATCAGAGTTCTCATTCTTATTGCAGGAAGTCAAAGACCGAAATGTGCAGTATGTATTTAGTGAGTTTGATTTGTCCAAGGTGCAGCTAAGTCACTGCACATAGGCTTTTTCTGCTGATCTGTACAAATAATCTCAGGCATAGATAAAAATTTCCCTGAATGGCTTCAACTTTACTAAGATATCCCAGGATATGTGCTCTCAGTTTTCAAATTCTATCTATATAAGACTTTTCAGTGGGGAAAAGGAGAAAATGTAGATAAACACAGATATAACTATGTGACATGCAGCCATTTTCAGTAACCAAATTTAAAAATCTTCCTAGGCATGACTGTCATTACCAAGCCTCAAAATCCTCTTGAAAGAACACAGGGAGAAACTAGGATGTAGATATTTAAGGAGTTTTTATTTTGCTAGTCCATTCATTACTATTCTCCCAACCTCAGATGTTCACAAAGCAAGGAGAATTTTTAACTTCAGCATTATAAGGGTGGCTTAAAAAAACTCTTAAGTTTTTCTAAATATTACTTAAAGCTAATATTTTAAACAGTTGCATTCAAATAGGAGAGAAACCACACATATATCTCAATTTTATTAGAGTTAACACCTGTAGGTCTATCACTTCCCAGAATTTACGAGGGCACTTCATACAGTCCTTGGGACCCCTCCACACCCAGCCCCAGCAACTTTATATATTCCACCAACGTATCTCTTCCTTCAGGCTGTTTTACTCTCACTTGTACTGCTTTCAGAGGAGAGAGAGAGAGAAAAGGGGGCCTGTATGTTAAAACTTTACTGCTTGGCTGCTTCAGAGATGATTAGGGTAGCTGCCCTTTTTTATGGCTTTCTGCTAACCTTAAAACAGCTGGATGCTCTTCTTCATCCCCAGGTTTCTGCAAGGAGTTCCTTCCTGAAACAGTATAAAATGTGACAGAAAACTACTTCTGAGTTTTCACAGAGTGGGAGGAATTACTGGCTGGAATGTGTCTCATTATTTCTGATCTCAGAAACCCAGATGAATGCAACAAACTGTGTCTGTATCCCCTCACCTAAAAGACTTGGGATTCCTTTAACTCATTGGCTTTATCAAAAATATAACTTAGGAGAAAAATTTTTCATACTAGTTTTACATTCAATTGCTCTCTGAATGAAAACATATACTTCTAAAGTTAATTTCTTTGACTTAAAAAAAATTAAAAAGTCTTACTTGTAACATAAGTAATTTGGAACACAAAAGTCAGTCGGTTTTTGCTCCCTCTAAAATAATTTCTTTTTAAAATTAAAATAAAAAATTAAAAAAGAATTTAAAAGACCAGGAGACACAGTTTAGGTGTGAATTACGTCTTTGAAGATTTCAGTGTCCCGTTGTCTGCTGTGGAAGACTGACCCCGGATAGACACCAGATACTCACCAAGGCTGCTCTATCACTGCCCTCCTCAGCTGGACAGGGGAGACAAAACAAAACGTAGGTCAAGATAAGGAAACAGAAATAGCTCAGCAATTCCTGTCATTGCTACAACTAGATTTTGGAACACCTTCCCCACATCCATCCCTTCTTCCCAGGCTCAACTTCACTCTCAAATTCTCTAACTCCTCCCTGCAGCCCAGGCAGCCAGGGAATGGGGGCTGTGGTCAGTTCATCTCATGTGGCCTGTGCTGCTCCTTTCTGCTCATGGAGAGCACTCCTCACACTCTTGTGCTGCCTCAGCGTGGGGTCCCTCTCACAGGAAACAATCCTCCATGAACCTCTGCAATGTGAGTTCTTTCCACAGGCTGCAGATCTTCATGAACTTCTCCAGCATGGGTCCTTTCTACGGGGTGCAGCCTTTCAGGAACAGACTGCTCTGACACAGGGTCATAAATCCTGACAGCACACCTGCTCCAGCGTGGGCTTCTCTCTCCATAGGGCAACAGCACAAGCTTCCCACAGGGTCACAGAAGCCTTGGGGCATCCCCCTGCTCCACCATGAAGTCTTCCACGGGCTGCAGGGGAATCTCTGCTCTGGTGCCTGGAGCAGCTCCTGCCCCTCCTGCTCCACTGACCTGGGTGTCTGCAGAGCTGCTGCCCTCACACACTCTCACCTCTGTCTTCCCATTGCTGTTGTGCAGAAGTTATTTCTTGCTCTTAAACCTGTTATCCCAGAAGTACTACCAACATAGTGATGGGCTCAGTCTTGACCAGCAGTGTGTCAGTCCTGGAGCCAGCTGGAATTGGCTCTGTTGGACATAGGGAAACCTTCTGGCAGCTTTTCACAGCAGCCACCCTTGTTGCTTCCCCACAACCAAAACCTTACCACACAAAGCCAAAATTAAAATTAGCAGTCTCTTAAGGAAACTTACTAAAAATAACGTACCCAACTTTAACAAAAACTCCATATAAAGGATGTATATTAAAAGTGAAGCATGGAATATTTTAGTGTAGCTAAAATTTTTGAAACTGTGCAGACCTTAATTTGGCATCACACTTGTCAAACAGCTCTGCTACTTGCATAGTGCCGGTATTCATATTCTCTTTTAAAGCTGAAGATATAAAACCTCTTTTTGATGGCTTTCTAGAAAGTGCAGTCTTACAGTTCTGGTAATAAGGAATGCCTGCCAGCAAAATCCCCGTAATGATCATCACCAACACACTTTTAGGAGAGTCAAACTACTTTGGTAATTCTCTCATCAATTTCAGTAAACGTTCACTTTAGAACATAATGTATTTTATAATTATGCAGTTAGAAATATGAGCATATTGATTTGTGTGGAGAATTGAAATGTTGCCCTTCACCAATTTTTAGCTTCATCATTGCTGAAACTGCTCCTGATGTTCTTGTGTTTCTTATTTCTAGTACATATATCAATTTTAAACCTTCCAGAAATTTAAATTTTTTTTTTAAATGTCAAGGTTTCTTAAAAAAAAAAAATTATACCCAGATTTTACTAATCTGAGTTTCAAGGTAAAAATGCTTTTTTTTTTCTTCAATAGGTCATCAAGCTGCAGCTTGATCCTTTTACAGAGAAAGATTTCTCATCATTATAAAGCATTTTCTTCTGTATGGTGTTTGGATAGTTGATTGGACTTTCAGTTTCTCCCAACCCCTTATCCCTGGAAAACTGAAATTTTAGTGAGGCTGGAGGAATAAACAAAAATCAAAAAGGTTGTAAAAAATTTCAAAAAATTAATTTAGCTAGAAGTCAGAATCATTCCTCCAAGGGGATGGCTTTTTATGCGAGTATAGAATTCCTTTATATGATTCCTGGCACACTTTTTTTTCCTGTATGCTGTCTGGAGTCAAAAGTGACTTGGCTTTATGGCACTGTGTATTAAGTTTCCTGGTTTCAACCTGTAAACACTATTTGCATAAACCCAGTCTTTGTGAGCATTTCCACTACTTCTCTTATTCAGACCTGCTTTTGGGAGCATGAAGTTTGAAACTCAAATAAACATGAATGAAAATCTGTTCTAGAAATGGTTTAACTATGAGCAATCTGCACAGCCGGCTCAGTGGTGAGATGAGCCTTGTGTTTACCACTTCCTGCCTTGACTCCTATGCAAATGTAAGCAATATTTTTTCCCCCCTGTGGGCAGAATTCCCACATCAAAGTCACATCAACATGATAAAAAAATTTATTGTTTTTAAATGCAGTTACTATGGTGATGAAACACACATAAAATAAGTGTTATCAGAGAAATAATTTAAAATTGCTACTTACAGCCAAATAATTACTAAATAAAAGCTTTCTAAAGCTCACAATCATTGTCAACTTTTCCTTTCCTTTTTCTTTTAACCCTTTCTGCCTTACCAGTGCAGAAACCTATCTCCTTCTTTCTGAAACTTGTATACCAGCCTTCCTGTCCTGGTCACTACTTCTCACTGCCTTTCCCCATTTGCAAAATTTCACCTCCATTGGAACAGTAAAAAAAGGCTCTAGGAAAAAAAAAATCTTTATCTCACATCATTCATTTTACAGACCAACCTCTCAGCTGATTGCTGCTCCCCAGTAAAGAGTAATGTAGGAGCACAATCTAAGCTGTCTTTCCTACCACAGACTGTGCTCTGTACTCTCATTATTTTTGGTTTTTTCAGCAACTATCCTTAGTATATAACATTATGCTACCTATCATGTGTCAGAACCTATTTTTGTTACTTCTTGCTTGCTTCCACTGGTTTAGCAAATTATATATTGTGGTATTTTTTGTATAATTAGGTTTCAGTAATGCCACTGATTCTTATATGCCACAATTATGAAATTTCAGTAAATTCCAGTGAATCTTTTTCATTGTTCAATTCTAATAAAGTCTAATTAAAATTTTCTTCTGTTAAGATCCTTACAGTCTAAGGAATTTTTTTTACCATTTTAAACTCTGAAAAGTCAGTGGCATACATTGCAAAGTTGCATTATACTAGTATCTAAGGTGAAGTGTAGCAACAATTTTGGATAGAATATCCATCAATGATTTTATACTCCTAACAGTACAATCCAAGAAAAATGTTTTTCTTCACCACTACAACTGCAGTATACTGATGAACTGACAGATTTTGCACACAATAAATCCCAAACCTTTTCTGTTTCTTGGCCAGAAATCTATGACATCTTTCCTTTTTGTTCATACATTGATTTTTCATTTGCATTTTTGATGTATTATCATACACTTGTCAGCCGGCCTACCATCTAAATCTTTCTGCATTGTTTCTAATTATATTACAATTATAACAAAGATATATTTTCCTTGGGTCTTTTCATCCTAAATTTGACTAGAGAATAATAAATTGTCTTCTTATTATAAAAATAATAAAGGCCTACATTATGTCCATGCATTACTGGGGAAAAGAAAAGAGACAGCAGGAAGCAATAAAGATGTATAATCCAATTCTACATTCTGGAAAGAAAAGGGTCTAATATAATTTATGGTGTCAGAAGTAATGTTTCTGGGAAGGGTAGGGATGGGTTGTGATTACCATCTATCATTCCCCTGTAACAGTCCACAGGCCAAATTTTTTTCAAATTTGCATTGGAAGCCCATCTCATCATACCACTTCACACCATACTATACCTTTTTACTAGCTGTGGTTGTTTCAAATGTTGAGCACTTATTTATCTATTTATGATACACATCATATTTTGCTTTGCTCATTAGGAAATATCAGGAAAGTAATTTATAACAACAGATACCTATTTGACCTCATTAGTTAAGGTGTATTACTTAAAGGATACACATATTTTGGCTTCTCAGACTCATGAAATCTGTCAAGCAAATACTTCTTCTTGCATCATATCAGAGAAAAAGATATCTTCTGGTACCTGAAGAAAGGTGTGGATATTCTCCTTTCTTTTGAGCAAAGTCCTAAGCATGAGGCCACAGTCAAATCTCTGTTCATGAAAGAGATTCGGACACTTCCAGAAGGCTGAGACAGCCTTTATGTAAAAGTTAATTTCAGAGCTAGTGTGTGTACAAAGATAACCTGGGTAGAGAAGAAATAACAACAACTGATGCTGCAACAAAAAACAAGTAATTTGGGGACAATCTAATCTAATCTAATCATCACATTGATTAGAGTTAGGCAATTTAAAAGCATATGCAGGCACAAAGGAAGAAGAAACAAGTGATGACAGACAAGAACTTCAAGATCTGAAAGATAAGGACCACCACTTGTCTGGAGGGCTTGCCAGCCCCTGATAGAGAAAGGAAATAGGAGATAGAGTTTAAGAGGTTCAAAGAGAGGAACAGAAAACCAGAGATGATACAGATACAGCAGCATTCAAAAGAGAAACAACACCTAAAGTCTTGAGAAATAATAGAAGTATCTAGACTCTGTAGCAATTAGTGAGACTTGACAGGACTTGCTCAGTTTTACTTACGAGTAGTAGGTGCTAAGTGAATGTAATGCATCCTATATTCTTTGCTAATGAAGTGGTACAAGGAATTACATAGTCCCTTTCTGCTTTAGCATCTCCCAATAAGAGAAACTAGGAATTTCACTTCATTATGAGGATTCAGACCCCTAAAGGGGACCTATAAGAAACCCAGAGAGGGACTTCCAACCCTTTCAGAGTTATTATGCCCCAAAATTGCACGTAGTTATAGGAGAAGGGGTGATGCCTTTAAACTGAAAATGGGAAGATTTAGATTAAATATTACGAAGAGATTCTTCTCTGTGGGAGTGGTGAGGCAATGGAACCAGTTGCCCAAAGAAGTTGTGGATGCTCCATCCTTCAAGGTATTCATGGCTGGTGTGGATGGGGCTTTGAGCAACCTGGTCTTGTTGAAAATCTCCCTGCCCGTGGCAGCTGGGTTGGAACCTGATGTCTTTTAAAGTCACTTTGAATCCCAAACTATTTTATGATTCTATAATGATTCCCTCTCTCATCTGCTTCAGCTTGCATCTAGAGGGTGGACTGAAAATGTGCCTATAATCAGCAAGGCTAGTTGAACAAAATGTCTTCCCTCAATCAGCTCAGGCTGATTGATAGCTAGTAACACTTGCAATGTTGTTCCCCTTCTGGATTACAAGAGCCTGCCATTCAAAAAGAGTTACTCTTTTCCCCATTTACTCTTTGTGGCAAAATTGCAATGGGTTTATTTCAGAATTTAAAATTATGGCTCAAAAATATAATGATGCAAAAATAATATATTTTAAATTATCTTTATGTAAGTTCTGGTGTCAGGACTTGTCCAGAAATATGCCAAGGACCTGATGTAATTCTTACTAAACTGTTAGTTGAAGCTGTATTAAACTCAAATTATTCTCCTCTGCAAGCTATGTTTATATCTCAAAACCAGATTAAGTTCCAAGGAAAAAAAAATTAAAAATAAAAACTCGTGCTGATAAAGAGTGTGTCTCCTGATGCAGGGATAGTATATTTACAAAGATGGTTACTACAAATAGCAGTAGTCCTGCATGAACTGTATGGATATGAATTTTATTTCAGTACACTGCATTAGAGGTCTACAGTCCAACTTTGCCATTATAATTTTTCATACAATTATGTGTGGGTCCTATCTTGCTAAAGATTCTACCTGTCTTCTACTGCCTCTGGCTGCCATCTGGAAGGAAGTTCTCAATCATAATGTAAAAGACTTTTCAAACCCAGAAGTTAATGGCCACAGTTATAACTGCTATTCATGCATTCTACTCCCCAAAACCTCTGAAGCATCAGCAACATCTGCAAATTCAGAAAGGCATATGCCAAAGCATGTGCTAACAGTAGCTTATTGTCAGCAGCATGATGATGGATTTGGGACCATTTCACCTTAAGAATCAGTCTTTTCCAGATTTTTCAAGTGGTTTTATTTGTCTGATTTTACAATAGCTTGCTTCAAAATAAATTTGGTTAAGTACCTATCCTAGAACAAGTATCTAAGTCACAGAACATGGTGGCAACCTTTTGCACCATCTCCACAGAAAATCTAAAGGTAGTGTAAATAGAGGGACTGACAGACAGTCTCATTCTAGTCTGGTTTTAAATAATTAGGGCAGGGTTGCAGGAAAACTAAACTAGATGTGAAAATATGGATTTTTCTGACTGCTCCATTTTCTGATGTCTCCCTTTCAGCACACTCTTAGAAGAGACAAAACATTCCTATATGATGTGAGATCTTTCGTCTAGAATGCATAATTTATCTATGCAATTCCTATTTCAGAATCTATTGTTTTGAAGAAGTCTCTGGTTCAAATATTATTTTAAAAATCCTTCTCAAATTATCTGCTGCATTTCAGGGTTAACCCTCAAAGTACTCTGCCATTCATATTCCACACAGCAAATCAACGACTGGTGCTCATTTGTGATTCCTGCCAAATCGCTACACTCCGCTCAGACTGAATAGCTCAAGACCCTAATATGAAGACAGCTGCTGGGAATGTTATTCTGTAAAATGGATAGCTGGATAGTATTCTATCAGCTAACAGCACACAGTCTTACGAGATCTTATTTGAATATAGGTGGCAATAGCACATTTCCTTGTAACCCATATGTACTTCACAATATACTGAGTTTGTTCCCATTGCAATAATTATAGCTGCCTGCATTTCTGTAAGTTCATACAAATTCTTTCAGGATCAAGGTCAAACTTCAAAATTAAGCAGTCAAATGAAAGTGCAAGTTCTTTTTCTTTTTTTTAACTGTTTATCATCTAATGTAACAAAATGCTTTTGTCCATAGTAAATAATAATAATTTAGGAAACTAGAATATGCCTAAACCCAAGTCAGTGAGAGTAATTTCTAACATAGGCAAGAAAAAAATGTGTATCATAACAGCCACAAAATCATGCTTTTCATAAACCAATCAATCTTCAGATTAGAATTCATTAAATTTCTTACCACCAATATTTTTGCTGGAATTCTCTTCCACACTTCACTGCCTTACAGTGCATCTCTCTTAGGCCCTACAGCATCTTTTTTCTTTTTCTTTCTTATTTTAAAGATAAACAGCACCTCTCATTCTTTGTTGCCTAAAACATGGACTATTTACAAGGAATATTCACTCACTCCCAGTCCCTGCTGTACAATCTAAAGAAACCAATTTAGTCTCATGCTGAAAGATAGGTATCTCCTACTGAGTCTGGTATCTTTCTCCACTTCCTTTTAGAAAACATGTGATCAGGCCTCCCTCTACAATGGTGCTTGCTCTACATACCTAGCATGGAGCCATTTATAGAACAGCCAAACCAGCATTTTGTCTTCCAACTGCACTGGTAGCTTGACTCCCTTAAGAGAGAGAAATTTACAGTATTTTACAATATTTGGTCAAGGTGTTTTACAATAGTTGATCAATGATATCAGTGGTACATATCAGTGAGGATGGTCGGTGTTGTCAAGTCTGGCCACAGGGAAACAGGAATAAGGAAAGACTAGTGTAACTGTTACAATGTGTGCTAAACTTCAGAAAGTAGAGAAAATTGGGGACATTCTGCTGCCTTTCTTAAACTGAGTTGCAAATTGTACTGCCACATGTGGCCACAAAATGTAAACCAAACCACACAAATGACCCAGGCAGAAAGAAACCAAAACGTCACCATCCTCCCCACACTGACCCCTATCCCACACGCTCAGCCCTGAAGGGTGTGGGCAGTGGCACAGGAGCAGCCAGGAGCTGGAGAGGTAGCTACAAACAAATACAGTAAGAGACAAACAAATTGCAGCTAGTTTTTATTAATCCTCAGTGTCTTTTGAATTGCTGCATTTTATTATTGGTTTTCAACAAGATTTTTAACTGCTGGGGGAGGGCAGTTGCTTTGGGGTTTTTTTAAACAATGTAAGTTTTGAAAAAGGAGCATCAACGTTGAAAAGCTGAGAGCAGTATCTCTTTAATTTGGTTATTTTGTCAGGGAAAGGGTTAGTGCTTAAGCAGGTACACAGCATCCTGTCAAGCAGCAAGTGAGTATTGGTGACACTGAACATTAGATACTGTCCTACAAATGTATTTTGTGGCAATAAAGGGAAACTTACTCCAAAAACATCATTCAAAGACCTGGAAGTAGAGTACTTGAAATACACTGGCTTTAGGCAAGTCCTTTCATGTACATTTAAATTATCTATGGACTCAAGTAGAGTCTCCAGAGGGGGCTTGCAGGTTTCGCAGTCAATGTTCAAGCCCTGTTTTAACATTGTGAACAAGAACTAGAACAGGCCTGAATGTGGGGTTATCAACCGTGTGTAATAAACAATGTCATTACTCCCCACAGCGAGCTGATAGGCCTCCTGCTGCATCCTGACTCCCTCTCTGTACTTAAAAGAGCAATTCAGAGCAGGAAGCTAACCCAGGCGCCAGGAGCCAGCCCCAGGAGATGACTTTTTCTCTCCACTCCTTTCTCTAACCTACTGGTTTAGGCACCTATGACTATCCCAGAGTAAAACTCACCTATGCTCCATAGATAAGTCATTTGAGAATTTTCTCTGTACTCAAGTTCAAATTTGTGTTGAGATTATTAATGAAAATTTTACATTACATCAGTTGCAAGACTGATCTTGGAGGAATTTCATTAATATTTCCCCTTTAACAAAATGCATTATCATCTCTGTCTTAGCTGATTCCTCACTTCCTTTTAATTCCTGTACAATTCTCTTCTTCAGTAGTTTAACTACTAATTGCCTGGGTAACACTGTGGTAGATTTATTTCTCTAAAATTATTCAAAGATAATGGGCTAAACAGACTTACTGAATTTTTGGGGAGCTGTGTATTTCATTTAAGCTCTCTATAAGTAGTTTCTAAGCAGTTCTTATTTTCTGTTGTCCTGAAATACTTTCAGTTGCTCTTTTCTCCAAGAAACTTCACAGACCTTGCAGTTTACTGATCTCAAACCAATAGTTCTGTAGTGACACGACACATTTTTGCCCATTTCCTTCACTGAAATTTAAGTGTGTACCTATTTTGAGTTTGAGGTTCAGTGTAATACAATATAAGAACCACAGAAAACATTATCCACCTTTTTGAGCACAGGCTGCATTTGCACCAATAACAAGGGTCAGCCGTAAAGTTACCTTATGCTCTGTGTCAGCCAGAGTCAAGAACTCAAATTTCTCAGGTTAATGGTCAGAAATACCAAGCAAGAAACATCTTGTAGGTATAGTCGGTTCACCTTGACAACTCAGTTTTTAAACTTGATAATGCTCTCTATCTATGTCTTTGTTCAGATAACAACATAAAAGTTCACGAACCATGTATGTTACTGTAAGAGAAAATTTTAAGTGGAGGAGAGCTGTATTTTGCCAACAGATTTCAGAATAAGAAGAACACTAAAAGATGAAGTAATTTGCTGGGAGGGTGTCAGTATAACAGTGAAGCATGTTGTTACACTCCCCACCTCCCTGATAGTTTAGTGACCCATGCTCTGTCCTTGCTGCCATCCAGATTGCCCTGCCCTGCAGTTCTGCCACACTTGCAGAAATGGTGACGTTTACATTCTTGTCTCACCTTAACCCTGCTCCTTTCATTGGCACATCTCTCAGCTTCACAGGGTACAAGGCAGTCATCACCATCTCCACCACACACAAAAACCCTAAACTCCAGCCCTTTCTCAAACACCCATTGCTACTGTATGAAATATAGAGCAGCCTGAAAAGATCCTGCATTATAGAAAGGCTGCATTATGAGTGTGGTTAATACATCTTGGATAAAACCAGCATGAATGATAGTTAGGACCTGGATGAAGGAGGAGGCTCAGGTAGCCTAGAAGGGACTATGTTAGTGAAGACAGACCTGCAATGGCAACTTGCTCAGCAATAGAAAGAACTGATATAGTTGTGAAAGTGATTCCAGGACATGCTACTGCTTTACAAATACCCTGCCAGTGCGTCAGGAATATTTTTACAGAAATAAGGACTTTTAAATCATTTGGCTGAGTAGTCAAAGTTAAAAAGCCAGAGATATTTAAATATACCAAAATAGTGTAACAAGAAATGGAATTTGTACATTTGTCAAAAAATAGCTAACAACAAACAGCTAGGTAGGGACAAAATAACATGCAGATGGGAACCTAAACTGGCACTTCTTATCTTCTGAGTGCTTGACTTGACAACCTTAATACTACAGGTTGTGAATGAATAATATCCTTGGTTTGTTTTAAGAACACTACAGCCACAGATAACGCACCAGACAAAAGACTCAGCAGCAGGGGAAAAAGATGGATTATCACTTCATTTTACATTTTCATAGACTATCTTCTTAAAGTATTTGATTATGTCTGAATGCTGAAAAATACCTCAAGCATGAATCTACCAACAGTCTCCACTTTTTATTTACCATTTTTTAGGGAGGAATGGCTATAAAGAGGCTTTTTCTGAGTACTTGAAAACAGAATTTACATAGAGACTAATACACTTGAGACATTCCATGGGATACAAATCTGTTTAATTGGTGTCTCTTGACTGTAATCGTTCTATCCAAGATTTTTTTTCTACACTTGAAAAATTAGAGACGAAAAATCCAGTTTGTAATCATCTTGCTGAACCATGCAGAAGTCCTCTATTAATTTTCTACATTCTTTCCTCATTGGCTGAAAGTGCAGCTTTCTCTTTGAAGTTATAATATGAGCAAAAAAGTTAGGATATCTCCACAAAGCAATGACTGATATGAATGGCTGGCTAGACACTGCAAACCTCCATCTTGGTAATGCCACCAGCTGACTCAAAAGCTGTTGAAAGCTCCTAATCTGCTTCATTTTTGCCTCATTTTTGCTTGATGGTGAACTTTTGACAGGGTATCACTGTGGTATTGTTTCAATTTAGTTTATAGACTGATCTAGCTATACCACAGGTTTGGCAGCTACTAAAATATACTTCATTCTCCCACAACCTCAGTTATTTTACAGCCTTCATAACATTCAGATCTTATCAGCTTCTGAATTTCATCTTCTCAGAAAAGTGAAACTTTCCTTCCTGTCCTGTTCTTTGCCACTAAACATTCCTTTTTATCATGATTTTCAAGCCTTCATCTTTAGAGCATAGAGGTCAGTGAATTTGTCATCTTTACTTCTACAGAGATACTCCTGTGCATCCAAAAACAACTACCAAATAGTTCTCAAAAGTCACAATACACTAAAACCCTGCTAGAGCATTTCTTTGCAAGATTGTTATTCTATGAAACTCCTTGCATGACATTTATTCAATCAAATTACAATTGACTTCTCTTATCCCATCCCCATAAAGAGTAAAATATTAAAGTAATTTGATGAAGTGAAAAATAAGAGATGATATACAAGGATCATGCATTTTAAAAATGAGTTGTTAATCTGTCAATAAAATCAAACATTTGTGGGTATTTCTGTCTGTGGAAAAGATAAATATTTTGTTGTAAATATAAAGAAGGCAGTTGCAAATTTTGCTTGTCACTACAAAGGAACAATGTATGATGTATTAACCTTTCAGCCCATACGCATTTGTCTATGTATTGGCTCTAACTGGCACCAGCAAACATCATACTTTGTCAAGAAAAGAAATAATTTTTGCTGAATGCAATGTATGATAAGGCCAGTCAAAGGGAAATTAAGTTATAACCAATTTTTTTTAGCAGACCTCTTAATTAAAGTCAATTTAAAAAAAAAACTTTATAGCTGAAATATTCGTGAGAGAAAAGATAGTCCAAGTAGAAAGTATTCATTGAAGATGCATTTTTGCACATTCAGTGACGTTTGTACAGCTGCTTAAACCTGTAATTGACATCAGGTCTTCCTGCTGATTTTCTGAGAAAATCCAGCTCAGGTAAGAAAGATTTTTTTTCAGTCTTTCAAGACACAAAACTGCAGAAAAGTGTATTCAAGAAGGATGTTTGAAGTAGCATGCAGGAGCTAAAGACTGTTAACAAATAATGAAATGAAGGTTTAAATCCCATAAATCTCACTCACTTCCTTTTAATGTTTATAAACTGTTTACTGAAATAATAGTGTTTCTGTTTAGCAATGAATGCAACAGTGAGATATTTCTTCTTTAGGGGAAAATCTAAAAGGTAATGCTTTTTTCCTCATAAGATTTGTACTTAGTTATGGCATAGCACTGCTGATGTTGAAGGTTTAAAGCTGAGTAACAATGAGATTTTCTTAATGTTTAGTGACAGTTTGCCTAGTAGAAAGGATGGAATTGATGGATAGTCATGCTTTTTTACACCGCTTATTCAATGACTCCATTATCTCTGTGAGCACAGAATAAGGCTGTCTGTTAGGCACACATAAGAAGCCCAAGTTTTTTCCAGCACCAAAAGGGATCCTACAGTAATTTCATTCTGTACACTCAGTCCTCATTTCTCACATCAGAGGGGTTTTAGGCATAGAAGTAATCGGGTTTGTTATGTTTTTTTCAAGTCAGATTAATTCCCTAATTCCCAATTCTCCTAACATGAACAAAGACTTGCGCTGACACAGCACAAAGGAGGGAGGTGCTGCAGGAGGGAAGGAAGAAAAATAAAAGTCAACAGGCACTGAGACATAGCACTTTGTACCGTGAAACTACTGCTCAAATCAGAAGCAGCTTAATTTCTCTAGAGTAGGGAATGAGCAGCAGCTGTAATTACTGCTGTAAGTACAAACACTCCCTCACTCCCTTGCCTTGGAGAGGTTGAGCTGCTGGCCATTTAAGACAATTCACAGTTCCCCTGCCAGAGTAAACAGTAATATCCAATAACGCCTCTCACTTCTCCCTTTTTAAAAGGAGTTTGTTTTTAACACACATCATTCCAGTGCTCTGGTTTCCATCAGGGCCTTGCAAAGGCAGTGACAGAACTAAATGGACTGTAAACTGTAGGGCAGGCATAGAAAAGCCTCTAGTTAAAACACGACCCACAGGCTGGTGTAGCTACAGGCACTAATGGAGAATGGTGGCTTCTAGAGCAAGTGTCTCAAACCTACATTCCCAGCTTTTATTTCACTTGTGATCAGAAAATCTTTCCTATTTTTATTTAAATATTTCTGTTTTCAGAATTAAGCAGATTTGATGTCCTCACTCAATGAGCTTTACTTAACTTCTAAGATTTTTAAGAGGATTTTTCAAGGACAGACCTGGTTCCACTCCAAGAGAAGAGGGGAAAATATGCTGAGCAAACAGAAATGTATTCCAAGGGCACACACCTTCTCAAATACGTTTGGTCATATGCCTCCTGTAACCTAGTTCAGAGCACTCGTCTTCTCATCTCTTCCCGGCTTACATAATTTTTCTATCCAAGCCTCAACAACACTGATTGAAACATAGGTAAAATATTATCCTAAACTAAGCAAGATTACATGAAATTTACTTACTGCACTTCTAAAGCCTGCACCAAAAAACCTACTTGCTATTGACCAAGTGGACATTTCCTCTCATGTCATAGTTTGCTAAATCATATGATCATTTTCGGTTTGAGCAAACACTTTTCATGCTCTAGGACTAGAACGAGGCATATTTTCTCCATTTGTATTTGAAAGGCTAATTCATTAGCACATTACGCCTACATCAAAACATTCATCCTCAGAGGTGCTAAAAACTCATCTGTCAGTTTTCTAGAACTTTTAGTTCTATATTATCTTTACCCATATTACAAGAAAATTTTCTTTCAGGCCAAAAAATATATCTGCGTTTAGCTAAATTTTCAGAAACCAATATATCCTTTTCTCTGCATCTTAACTATGTCTTAATTCTTAAATGGACAGATTTGGATGACCCTTCAGCTTGTAATTCCGCTGATGCCAATGTAGTTACAGTGCCTTGACACTGATGTGCAAGTTTCTTTTCATACACTGGTCAGCACATAAAGGATGTAAGGATAATTCTTTCAAAAGAGAAAACACAGACATGCTGAAGGGGAGCATAGAGGCAACCGCCCATTCACTACTAATACTTCAGCTCCACAAATAATTCTGCTTTCTCTCTAGAAAGCAATTACATACTTAGCTCTCAGTTACACTGTTCTTTCCTTCTTCCCTATATCCTCAGATTCCAAAGGGAACAAGAAATATTCCTGAGAATATTTCTATTCTCATTTAACCAATTAAATTCTCTAGTTGATGTGCCATACAGAGACCTACACATACTCACTTAACAGTAAATCAGTAGCAGTATTAAAGCATTTTTCTATAAGAATAGCTAGATCACAAACAGGTTCCTAATGAAGAGGATTTTCTAAATACTTTTTTTTCCTAACCCTGGTTTGCTTTATCACCACTGTAAACTGCAGCAGGCTTTACAAGCCTGAAGGACAGGTGAGCAAGCAGAAAGCAGATGAAAGGCACTTTTTGAACAAGTCACTTCTGGCAGCATGGCAGAGGTTGATCTAAGAGGTTAGTCAGAGATAAGAGCTGCTGTGGCTATCCTAGACAGGCTGTAGGACAGGCTTGTGCAGCTGCTGTGCAGGAGTCAGGGAGGAAGCAGAAAAGGCCAGGCATGCTCCCAACACCCTCAAAATGGCAACTACAGGAAGGAAAAAGGAAATGGACCAGAGGAAAAGAAAGCTGCAGTTGCATTCAAAGTTGTGTGGAAGTTTGAGAACAAGAGGTTATATTTAATATAGCAATAGAGAGATAGCCATTGGGATTTGAAAAGAGGAATTATATCTCAGTGTCAACAGAAAGATGTATTACTCTGGTAGCTTCATTTTGTAAGAATAGAAGGGGTAAGCGATTGGGGGCCTATTTGTGATAATAGATTCAGAGCTCACATCTAACACAATTAAGCTTAATAAATAATACCAAAAATATTTATCCCCCCATTCAGCATAATTGTAATATATTTAGCTACTGAAAGTATTTATTGAACCTGCCTCTTCCCCTCACTTGCCCTTATATCCACAGAAGACAAAAATCTTTTATTTCCAATTCTTTCTTAAGTGAGAAAAAGTATTTGCTATTGAAGATGCTACTACCAGTATTGCTTTTCTTTAATCATGGAGAGACATTCAGCTGAACCCTTAACAATTGATTTTCACAGTGTTTACATAAAAGAGGATGTGGATACAATTCAGTTCTGTGTGTCGTAAAGACAGAGGGTTTTATTCTGCAAAATGCAGCGCATTTCCATATTTATCATTGTAAGCATAGAATTGCTTAAAGGCAGCACATCTTTAATTAATTTTTACTGCAGTGTGAAAAGAATCCTAAATCATTAATCATCTTCCTTTCACTATATACTGAAAGAAAATTTTCCTGTCTTGTTCCATACACACACATGCACACGCACAGAGGAAATCTTATTGAACCTGACTTTCCAACACACTAGTTACAAGTTGAGCCCCTTTCAACCTCATGGTCTAAGCAGATGTACCCAACTGAGAATAGTCCTCTGTTAATGTTGGGTTAGTTAGAGTTGCCAGTGCCCAGCCAATAGCTTCTCCCAGAGCCTTAACCAGTTTCAACAGGAACAGATGCTGGATTGCATTTAAAATATGTTAAAATATGGTTAAATTAAAATTTGACCCAGACAAGGAATTCAGGATCACAGACAGACAGAACTGGATGCATGCACTGACATTTCATAGTCCCAAAATATAGCATGTATCAATTTTTGATCCTTCAAAGAACACCACCCTTCTTATTAATCTGAAGGACAATCCTTATTATTTTCCTTTATTTTTCTTTCTTTTTTTTTTTTTTTTTTTAAGGTTACCAAGGTACCAAGTATGTACTAAAATTGTACTGTTCTTGACAAGCATGAGATATTAACTAAATTTACCCTATATACCTCAGCATGATCAGAATCAGAAAGGAGGTATCTTTTTGCCCAAGTTATACGAGTGTGGTCTTATGTAGGGAAGGAATTTTACATCAGGCCTTTGTGCTGATTTTCACAGAATTGCAGAATAAACTGAGTTGGAAGAGACCTACAAGGATCATCAACTCCCAGCCCTCACAGCACCATCCGCAAGAGTCACACCATGTGCCCAAGAGTATTTTACACCTAGGGTGAACAATTTTTACCCATTGCAGACTTACAGGCAATCCAGCTGAGGAGGGTAGCCGACATCATGAGCCACTTGATCCACAGTTCCTACAAAACAATATGGAGAGATTCAGTTTCACATCAAAGCCAGCAGAATACATTGTTCTGATGATTTTTGACAAGAGAAAATAAATCTCCTTAATGCCAACATATAGTTTTCATTTTTATGTTGCAACTCAGTGCTTAGCTATATTTAAACATTTCCTAATTGCATTTTTTATTAATTCAGCATTTTCCTTACTTTTCAACAAAATTCAGTATATAAAAAGTAGTGCCAACAGATTTTAATATCACACTTGCTTTCTAGAATTTCTATTTTCAGGTAGCATTAACACTCTAGATTTAAAATGATCTTCTGAACTACAAAGGGAGATTTTGAAAACCATCTTTTAAATAGGTTCACAATGGTCTCTAACACACACACGTTACACTCATGTTTAACATTTCAGGGCCAAATATCAGAGGAATTATTTCAGTGGTGACACACATATTGAGACTACACAACTTTCAGCTGGCATACAGACTGCAGTAGATTTTAACTTTTCTTTCTCATCACTGTTAGTATTTGTTGTGTGTCATATCAGCATATTATGGCAGATAGTTTCTTAAAGTTATTGCTAAGATGAAATGTTACACTTCTTGCTTTCTTAAGAAGAAACACATTGATGGATATGCAATGAAGAGATGAAAAAAGATAAAAATTCTCTCCAAGGAGGTGGTGTTTATCATATAGTATTTATATGTCACTCAGTACTATATATACAACATAACATTAGTTTCTATCTATATATAACTTTCCACAAAGACTACTCTTTACAAGGTGATACACCTGGGAAGGTAGCTCTTCTAAAGAGCACTTATGTGATCTTCATATGTGAATTGGATTAGAAATATATTTAAGCAGATGATTCTTTCTCCATATATTATGACTCTAGGATGGCTTTCTTCAAACAAGCATGCTTCTGGTTTTGTTTGAAAATGGAAAATATAAATTTTTACTTCTTTTTTTCTTTCTCCGTGATGGTAGTATTCTTGTACATATATATTTTAATGTATATAATAGAATTGTTTATTCAAAGTACATTTTTTATCTATTTAGACCATATATAATTCAAGTAGATTACTGTAAAATTTCTGTTTTATAACAAAAAATAATTCTCTGTATGTGGATAGAATTAGATAAAAGTCATCTCAATTTGGTAGTTAAGGGCAGATCATTGTTTAGCTGCATTTAATTGAGATCAAAATAAGAATAACCAGATCATATGGAAACTCAGATCAGCTCTGTGTCATTTAACATAATCCTTCATGTCCAAACTCCAGATCTTAAAGCCTGTGCATCACTTAATTAAGTAAAGCATACAAGGTCCTGAAGATGAAAGTTCCAAGAGCTGTCTGAAATTATGGAACACAGCTTTGAAGTGTAATGGAACAAATAAGAGATCATAAACAGGAAAAAAAATCCACTTAAACAGTGTCACAGAATGGGTCAGCTCAGCAGGAAGTATCATTTGTCTGTGAGACAATTTAAACCCTGCTTGAATTGCTTATGTTCAAGAATTGATGATTTAAAAGATTTTGCTGTGCCTTAGATTTCCATAGCACTTCTTACAAAACTGCCTCAAAATGAAAGAAAAGTATTTTAAAAATGTTAAATATACTTTCATGTTGGAGGCTTAAGAATAACTCATTTAGGTCTGTTGTAGCAAGTGCAGCAACTGGCACAGCAAAGCCGGGGTGTTATTCTCAGCTCTGATATTTTGCCAGATCTTTTGACTTTTACCCAAGAAAAGTTTAAATCATTTTAATGAATTCCTGAAATCCTTAATGTGGCATGTAGTAGCACTGCTTGTTATTTAGCAAAATGCAGATTTTGAAATAAATTGGATTTAAAACATGTACAAGTAATAAAATACAGTTTAATTATTTCTCTCTGCTCTTGCTTTGGTGTGGGTTTTTTTTTCAGAAAAACTTTTTTTGCCTTTCATAAAAGAAATGCTCGAAGCTTTTACATAATTTATTATCTACATTATCCTAGCATGTAGCATAAAAGATGAGAATAACTTTCCCTTTTCCAGCCAGAAAACAGAATACACATAAACCATGAGACAGGTTCAATTCAATAGAGTAACAAGAATACCAGAACAGTCAAACAACTCTTTTTGGGCATTTTGGGAATTTTAAACAGTTTGTAGATAAAGATACACTTGATGAAGCACAATCAAAGATGACTGAAATCTACTATTTTAAATATTATAGTACATGTAGTTTGCTTTTTAATCAGGAGTATTATTTTCCCTCAGCATGAAACATAAACTTAGGGAACTGAAGTATAATAACACCTATTACAAGCTGGAGTTGGGAGCAGAGTGGTGAAGCAGAAGAAAAACAATCTGACCAAGAAAAGAATAACTGAACTTAGAAACAAGAAAATATATCTTTCTCGACATCTCTTATGGAATAGGTAGTAAAGGACAGAAGACAGAAACTTCAATTATCGTTTAGAGTTCTTTTAGAAGATTGACGCCATAGGAACTAATCCAGGTAAAGTGAGGTGCTTTTTAGAAGTCCTCTTCAAATCTGAATATCAAATCATGACACAAAGGACTTAATTATTTACTTTTAGTATGACAGAGAACATGTATTTTTAATCTTGGAGATTTTAATGGGCTAGTCAGTCTGTCTCAGCCCTAGCAAAATCTCTAAGTTTATGGCAGTCATTTTACATACCTGAAATTCATCCTCTCAATATCAGGCTATTGTCATTACCTTGGGTCTTTTATCCATATTTGATGGAAGGGAAATTAAACTTGTGATATTCCAGACTCGACACACTGACATTGAAAGGGAAGAATGCATGTTTTTACTCCCAAATCATGTCATATTCAGTCAATCAGGGCTTAAAATCTCCATGGTCTACCAGTAACAAAGAACAGGCACATGTTAATGGAGAGGCTCCAAAAAGAGTCTCTGAAGACTGTCAGCCACCAGACCCAGCATTCTGAAGGGGCATTAAATCTTCAGTAACAACAGGAGTGTTGTAGGTGCAGTGTCATGGGAAGGGAGCAAATAGAATACCACAAAATTTATAGAATAATCTCTCTTCCTTATCTCCTCTGCCTCTTTTTCTGATTTAAGTGGGAGTTATGATGACATGACAAATTTATGAAGAAATGTAAGGGAGAAACAGAAGGACTGCTGACCTCATTTCATGGATTACTTGTTTCACAGAAGGAACATCTCTCATTGTCTTAACTCAGGGCATATTAGATGATTTTGGAATAATCATACAAGATAAGGCTGTTTTGGCAAATATGTTACAGGAAATAACAAAAGATACCTGAGCTAACAGCAGCAATTTTGGAGGTGTAGGAAGAAGCTTCCTGAGGTTTGAAAGTAAACAGTTCCATTAAATACAAAAACAAGTGCTGCAAAAAAAAGGATTTTCAAAGTTAATTATTTTTATGCTTCATCATGAAAGAAAGACATTACCCATAATCTTTTTTTCTTGCTAAAACTAGCAACATCTGTGATTACCGAATAGATTGATAAAAAATAATTGATTATGCAGAATCTGCTCAGACTATGAAGCAATCTCAGCCTCAACCTAAAAACAGACATAAGGAGCCAGCCATCAGGTCAGCAAGTTTTAAACTTTGATCCTTTGCCCCTGCTTCCAATATCTTGCTCTGAAAACAAAAGAGCTGCCGTTTTAGAAAGGAAGGAATACATCTCTTTGATACTACAAGTTGCTTCAGTGTTTCCAGTCTAACATCTGTGGGAATAAAGTTTCAGAGGGTCTGTGAATAAAAGGGATGTTCAAGGCTTTAAAGGTAAATGAAAATGAAACAAAAGTTAATTTCTTCTCTTTTTTTTTTTTCTTCTCTTTGTGTAGAGGTTGGAGGAATTGAGTGACAGAAGTAATATTTACAGTCAATCTGTTTTATAATCTGGGATTGGCATTACTGACTATTTGAAATTATTTAATTAATATTTATTCTGAAAGCATGCTTACATTTCACTGACATCACGGCCTTGTTCAAAGTCTGAAGGGCTACACTGAATCAAGACAAAGGAATTGTTTAGTGCTTATTATTTATATATGAATTTTGCTGGATTAGGACCTTGAAGATACAACTGTTTCTCTGACTATTTTTTTTTCTTAACTTCTCACAGCTTAATACACTCTCATATTTCTGCTCATGTGGTCAAAAGTATTTTTGCCGTATGAACATTGTGTTGAAGAAGTAGACTTAGAATTCTAAATAGGAGGTACTTTAATTATCAATTCATGCTCACCACCAATCTATTCAAAATCTCTAAAAATTGGTTCTCTCTTTTCTTTTTTTTAACCAGAAGCAGCTCATTACAATGTAACTTACAACACTGCAGCAGGATTGTCTTCAAAAAGCCACCACTCCACTCCAGTGGCTTCTCTGACAAGTCCTTTTTCAGTTCTTAACTGAATTACACGAGTGAGAAATACAAAGTGGCATGCATCCCTGCCTGCATTTTTATAAAACACATTTTTTTCTGATGTCAGATTTAGAGGAATTAATAGCAGAGATAACATTTCATGACTATGCCATCATATCCATAAGAATGCAATCCTAATACTTAAACCATTCTATTTGATATTCAGCACTAATTACTTGCCAAAATGCTGGTATCAGTGAATGAATTGTGCAAAATGCCAGCTCAGTAAACCTAACTGATCTTTAGGATCTAATTCAGCTATGCCCAATTTCAAGTCGAGTGCTGTCACTGGAAGGCTATAAAACATATGCTGCTACACATGTGCTCTCTTACTATTTACTTCTTCCTATTCCTTGGTCTTGGCATCCATTTATGACTCCTGAGATGTCCATTTCTTTTTCATCCATTGATTGTACCATTTTTTTACCAGAATATCAATATACAAAATTCAAATCTTACAGAATGTTAATTCTATCTTATCCATATGAAGAATAAGAAACTATTTCCTAAGGGAATAACTGCACTTCCTGCTACACACTCACAAGTGTTTTACTTAACTACAAGTTGTCCATGCCACTGCAGAAATTTCTGAGTCAAGTTACAAGTCAAGTCCATAACAATTCTCTGGACAAAATCTTGCCTGGGAATATAAAATAACACCTCCAGATAGTTGAACACATTTTTTTAAAATTTCTTGCAGTAAGAAATGCATAGTCTAATGATACACCTTTTTTTCATACTGAATCATTTTACTTGCTAATTGGTTGGAGTAAATTATACATTATATGATATCTTAACATTTATTTTATGCACAGAAGCTGATATTTTTCTCTTGAAATATCACCCCCTGCATAACAAAATGTTTAAATGTGCTTACAGTTAAGTACAAACTTAGTCCCTTTAGAGTGAACAAAACTAGTCCCATGCTAAGATCATGCATCTGTTTAAGTACAGAGAGGCATGAAGATAATGTATTTGAAGGAAATTATTTTCATTTATATATGCTAAAACAAATGGACATAAAAGAATCTTTAAAAAATCATTATTATTTAAAGGTAACTTTGGACATCTGTCATAGTTGTACCTTTAACTCCATTATGATGCCTCATGAATCCCAATATTTTTTTATTAATGCTCCATACTTCATTTTGCAAGCCATGTTTAACACAGTGAACAAGAAGGTCTGTAAAAGCCTTACTACTGGAAGTAGTTCTGGTGAATTCTGCAGAGGGGCTTAACATGTGCAGTTCACAAGGCAGTGCAGATGTAACCAAGTCAAATGTGGAAATTGGCTCTGAACCCTGATAGCCATATCTGCTCCTCCTGGTTCTGTCAGCAGCAAACAGGACAAGAGCAGCACCATCCTCACCTCAGCTGGGTGCTGTGAAAGGCAGAACTATATTCTGTGTTAACACACAGCTAAACAACTGCCCCCCTCTCAGCACACATTGTCACTGCAGCACTGTTGCCTTCAGCCCCGTGCCACACTGGACACAGCTGGGCTGTGGACAGAGGGGAGGATTAGAGCCCACTGTGCATCTGCTGTGGTGAGCAGCATTAAAGGAAGAGGAAAGGTATTGGTCCAGTTAAGAAGAATATGGAATTTTCTCCTTGATACTCAAGCCTAAGGCATATGTTCTCAAAGGATACCACTGTGTAATGAAGACTTTCCTATCTTTTTTCTGGTCAGATCGCAGCATGCCAAGGTGTCAGACCTTGAGAGGCTGCTGAATCCAAATTCCTCAACTTACTTATGAGGAGTAAGCACGTGGAATAAAAAGAGGTGCAGACAATACAGAGAAAAAGAGAGGTCCAGACAATACGCCTTTCTTTATTACCTCCCACTTCTCTCACAGCAAGAATCAGTGGTGATGGACCTGTGCCCACTAAATTCTGTATGCTGATGAAGCATTAAATCTATGGGCTACCCTTTACTCACAATTTAATAGAATTCTACGTGACTTGTCAGAAGAATGTTACATAAATACATGTAAGTATTATTATGTTGCTTTCACAGAGGGAAACTCTCTTAGACATTACCCTTGGTGAGTCTAGAAAGCATTCTGGGATCACTGACTCAAAAGAAAAAAAAATTCTGCAAACCACAACAGGTACAAGGAACAATCTCGAAGGAGATGGGTATTTTTCTTAATGAACAGTGAGCAACATCAGTGTTTCTACTTGTGTTGATAAATAACAGCTTTTGTGTAAGATTTAAAACCATGCAGAGTAAGAAAGTATTTTCCACCTATCAGCCAACACCTTTAAATCTAGTTTTGAACAAACTGCAGAAAATTATTAGGTGACAAGTACTTTATCAATGTGTTTTTAATTTCTATAACACTGAGTTTGCTGTCTATAAACAACTTATAATGTTCACTTTTGATCTAAACAGTGCTAACATTTCTGCATTTACTGCAATAATACTGTGTGAGCCATACCACCGTAAAGTAAGCCATAAAAGCAATTTGCTTTCTATATTATATTGATTTTTAAATAAATTAGTAAAGTTTGTGTTTATTCCATGCAGAAAGCAAAAACAAAAGTAGAATTAATAAAACTACAATTACAGCTTTTTCAAACTTATCTAAAACAGAACACTGGTAATGCGAAAAGTTTTGTGGATACATCCTTAAAGTGCACAGAATAGTTTTACATCTTCACTGAAGTGCTTCAGGAAGGAACATATCACATTCTTAGCAAAAAATTAGGACTTCTAAACATAAATTAACATGAAAATTTCTGGACAAGTTAGAGATTAAAGTTGAAAAAAAAATACTTTAAAGTAAATACTTTGCTGGTATGCGAAGCTTCATTAAGAAATAGAAGACTTTTTTCCAGTATTATATTTCCAGACCAGTTTCACTGAACTTTCTAGAAATCACACACATCTTTATTTTCCTTGATGTGATTATGGGCAGGCCCAGAGTGCCAAACATATTGAGTCAAATACAATTTGTTTCCTGATTCTCCAAATCACAGCTAACAGGGAAAGAATATTAGAGAAAATGGGGTTTTCTTCTTTTTCTGAGCCTGACTCCTGTGTCTGAGGCTAAGGACAGGCAGAGACAATTTTTATGGTGCTGACTTCTCATCTATCACTGAGGGAGAAGTAGCTAGTAGTAGTAATAGAATGGATTAAGCAGCTCATTCTGAGTGACATAAGGAACAGAAATCCCTTCCAAGAAATTATTTTTAAGAAAAAAAAAAAAAAAGAAGTTTTAAGATTAGGCCTGAGAAACAGAATCCTTAGTTTGGCAAAGTAAAAAAGGGAAAATAAAAAAACCCTAAAAAAAAAAAAAAAGCCACGCATATGCATGAAGAGAGAAGAACAAGAACAATGCCAGCATGTAAACACAAAGTGTGCCCAATCCTTGAACAATATATATACAGTGTTGGCCCTGTCATAGCAGAAAGCATAAATAGGAGAAGCCATGGATGGCCAGGGGTCTGAGAAGAGAACAAACAAATTTCTTCTCTTCCAAATGAGAAGAGAATAAACAAACTTTCAGCTTGGAAAAGAGATAATGTATCATGTTTTGCAAACCTGTTTTGTAAGAAATAGTTACAGCTACTATAATAGTTACAGTTACTATATATTACTCTGATCATTGAACCATAAATAGCATAAAGATAGTGAATAGGAAATTACAGTGGCAGTTTATAGATATTAATGATAACAATTAGCTATAACA